>CAJQZJ010000841.1:64425-77102 GCA_907164525.1 Lophiomys imhausi | reverse complement strand
TGTGTGTGTGTGTGTGTGTGTGTGTGTGTGTGTGTGTGTGTGTGTGTAAAAGTGTCAAACACCATGGATGATCAAAGTCAAGGAGAAATAAAACTTTGTCTCCTCTTCACACACTCTTGTTGTTGCTCCAGGAACTCCATATGGTGCACCAGGTCCCTGTGCTTCTACGGCAGTGTTATGTCACCCCTTGCCTTATATATAGTACTTGCAGAAGCACCTTTCTTGCATATAAATTTGATACATTTCTCTTTACCAATAACAAGGCAGCTTAAAGGAAATTCTACCTTATCCAACTCTGAATGTTTCTGAATCCTCCATTTGGATTTAATTATAATCTTCATGGAATATTTTGCTTAGATAAATTTGCCATGATATATTACATTTTATTGATTTGTCTACCTGGTCTCCATTTCTCCATTGTCAGCTAAGAGTTTATTAAGGCAAGTGGTGATCTTCTATTAATTTTCATGTCCTGGGGTCATGCAGTATACATAGAAGAAATAATCAAGACATACTGGATAATAACCATTGCTGAGAAACATATGTGCAAATACAAGTCATTATTAAAACAGGCTGAGGCATATGTGGTGGTTTATCATTGTGTTTTCTATACTTTTTTATAGAAAATTTTCTAAACTATGCAGAACAACTGAAGATCCTAAAAATATCTGATTCATCTATCAGAAAATTTCAGTTCCTCCTCCACAGAACTCTTATATGAACACTGTCTTCCACATTTCTTATCTCATAAGTAGGATATTTAAAAGCAAGTTTCCTTGAAATGAAGGAAGTGCTGTTTTAAAACATTTGCAGGCCACAGATATTGCTTTAATTGGAAATTTCTGCAGAAACTGGAAAGGGACAGCTAGCTCTGTTTTGTTGCAGAGGAAATTCTATGGGTTTTTATTTTCTCTCTCATGTGAATTATAAATTGTTTAGCTAGTTTCCCTGTTCTGAACATACTTTTAGCCATTTTCTGCATAATCCATGCAAATTATTTGTTATACTCCATTATTGTTCCAATATTGAAGCATTGGCATCAATGGCCCTTAGGGGATAGGGAATAAATATAACAGGAACCAATGCTAGGTAAGCTTATCAGCATCAGCTCAATGTCCTATAAGCATTCCCTTCCTATGTTCACGTAAGCCATCCAGCGTAAGGCTTAAGAATCCAGCTTTAGCTCTCTGCTCAAATGAAATCCTCTTCCCTCATTCTCCAATTTGAGAAATTCTTCCACTTCTAGATGCTGTGCAGTAGTTCTCTTTACAAATGCCCCGCCTTCCCCACAGAGCTGTTTCAAAGATTCCCACTTCAGGGCTGCCTCCAAGGAATGTTGCTGAGGTTTATGCTCAGCAGTTGATTTCTTTTCTCTGCTTTGGTGATGACTCTGTTAGTACAGTGTGAGCTCTCTGAGGGGTCTTCCTTTAATGTTCTCTTTCAGCATCCCATCCTTTCGAGCAAAACTAAACAGAGGACATTGAGCATTCAGCACTCAGAATGAAATATGATATTAATAACTTACTAAAGTATGAATTTATGCCAATCTGACATTTTCCCTATTTCTTTTCTTAATGAGTCGTTATGTATAAAACCTCAAATAATTATATTAATATTTCATCATTCATTGTATATTATTATTTCATGTGCATTGGTGCTTTGCAAGCATTTGTATCTGTGTAGAACCTGAATGCCTGGTGTGCCCTTGGAGGTTAGAAGAACATTTTAGAGTTTCAGACAGTTGTGAGCTACTAGGTGGGTGCTGGGAATCAAATTCTGGTCCTCTGAAAAAGCAGTTATTGTTCTTGACCACCCCATTATTAATTTCTATATTTTACAAATTATCCAATCCCCATTATTCACTTTTATTTTTTCAAAAAAATTGATTCCTAAATATTGCATTTAAATTGAAAAATTTTAACTTAACTATATCAAATTGAAAAATTATTTTAAAATGGAGACTAGATTGTCTCAATGCTGAGTCTATGACTGACTACCAAATTAAGTATATTCTGAGCTATTTTGTTAGTGTTACAATCTCAGTGGAGTGGTTTGGAGTCTACATTGGCATAGCTATTATTTGTTTTTGTTTGTTTGTTTGTTTGATTGATTGGTTATTTGGGTGATTGGTTTGTTGGTTTGGTTTTTGGGACATGATCTTTCTATGTGGCCTTGGATATCCTGGAACTTGTTATATAGACTAGTCTGGCTTTGAACTTGCAGAAATTTGCCTGCATCTGCCTCTTGAGTGCTGAAGTTAAAGACATATGCCACCATACTTGGCACTTGTTTGTTTTTAAGTATTTATAGGTACAAAGAATGAATGTGGTATCTCATGGCATTAATTTTAGTTAGCTTTTTTCTTGATCCCCAACTTGGCTGGTAATTATAAGGCCTGACCAGTTCTACGATTCCTTAGATATTGTCATATTCTAAAGAAGTCTATGTAGAAAGTCTCAGCTACAACTATCATATCGTTCCTGAGTTTCAACATCACTGGACTCTACACTGACTTATCATTCAGTATCATTAGATATTAGTCAATGATGATTAAAATTCAATGCAGGATGTAGAAAGATGCTTAGGAGACCATTTGCTTTGCTGTCCTAATCTGTAATGACAGTCAGAAGTCTTAACATGCTTTGATCCCAAGCCTTGTATGAATCATTTGACTATTGTATGATCTTATTTTCTATGACTATATTTCTCTCTGATGTTTTAATAGGTCATAGGAGCCAATTCAAGATTAGACAATCTCTCCATGCATGTTTTTATTTGTTCTCTTTACATATGTTAGAAGAGGTCAATGAAAGAACATAAGGTTGTGCTAAGAGAAGAATTCTGTAGTACTCAGTAGGATTTGACTTGGGTCTTCTTCCTCTTCCCAGATGGTTTAGTTTTTGACAACTCACATACATCTCTGGTAATTTTGTTCATTATCTATCTAAACTGAGGGTGTTGTAGGATCAGCATTTAAAAAAAATTAGATACACCTTAAATAAATAAATATTATAGGAGGGAGAGAGGGAAGAGGGTAAGAGGGTGGGACTGGGTGGGGAGCAGGGAGGGAATATGACTGAGATGTAAGTTGAAGAAATAAATAAATGTTGGAAAAATGTATTTCAGGGCAAAAGGGTCTATTCATACTAATGAATGTGGGTCTTGTGTTATATATGGTAGCATTGTATATAATCAAGACTTGTTCATTGAATTCAATTTTATCACAGATTACTATTACTGTACATTAAGCACAATAATTATAAATATGTAGGTATATCTATAGTTGTAGATGCATAGAAAGACTCAACTTCATGTATGGATATAACTCTGGTATCCACCTCAAATCTGCCATTTCAAATTAACTCAAAATTCATTGACTCTATTAGGAAGGAGTTAGGTTTATAATTTTATTAGTATACTTTTGAAGTTCAAACTTGAAGTGTCAACCCCAACACCTAATTTAATTGATTTAAAGCTGAAAACCTAAGTCACTGCCAGGGGCTTTTAGCTTTTGATTTTCAGTTGCAAACTTTCTATAATATGATCAACAATAATAGAAGGACTACTTTGACAGTGTTACAGTGCTGTGAATGTTGATATCCCTCAAATATCTCCATGGTGGTTCTCTACTTTGGTACCCAGTTCTAAAGCAATCCCTCTTGATCACAACACACTAACTGAGAACAGCCTGGTGATTAATATGATAGCAATGTATATTATTCTGATTGTAGATATTAAAATTATTCTATTAGTATTCAAGACACCATGTTAGTCCATTGAAGTAACATCTCAAGAGAATTAAAGACTGTTGGTTAATATACTGAGAAGTTTACTCAAGTATTATTTTTCAGTTAGGAGTTAAATAAAATTACTGTGTAAAATAAGAAACAGACCAACTCTTTGAGTCTTATTTAATCTCATTACAATACCCTTTTCATTATATCTAAGTAGAACTTGTCATAGATTGATAACACTTTAAAAATGTGAAAAATGTCTGAGAACTTTGAACAGATTTTGGCTTACCAACATTATTTAACCTATTTTGTAGGAGGGGAGACTCTGAAGGTATAATATACTGATAAATATTAACATATTGTGAGAAATAACATGTACCAGATGTGACAGGGATGATATCATCTGAGCTATCAGATCGTTGAAGTTAGAGTGATTAGGGTAAGTGTGAAGAGTTAAATATTTCCATGTCCCATCATATACTATGTGAGAAGTGATTGGGCAGAGCTCATACTTGTAATTGGAAGGAATATGAGCAAGGGCCCCAGACTCTATCCTTTCACTTAAGAAGAAAAAAGGAATATCAAATTGGCATCAGTTGGTTAAAATTAAAACTTCCAAAGTATGTTATTAGTAGTTATCTCATATTTATGTGTGTGCACATGTGTGTGCTTGTATAACTGTATGTATGTACACACACATATATATGTATACATACATAGATGTATATTCAAATAGTAAAAGCAAAGTTAATCAGCTTTTTTGTTTGAATAGCTGTTTTTCAGTAATCAAATTGATTTTTTTATAATAAAGGTGAGATTCTTTTTAGACAGATAAAATATCGGAAGCATCAGTGCTGTCCTGTGTGTGCAATTCCCTGTACAGGAGACAAATGATTAAGGTGGCTCATTGGAGAATATAAGCAAAATACTTGCAAATTATATGCTCAAAGCACATTTTGGCTGAGCACCCATTAACTCCATTTTACACCATTTCATATCACAATTAACATCCCAGCTCCACCCCAGCCACTCCTGACTAATGACACACAAACACATTTCCCTCACAATTCAAGACTCTTCCAGAGGGAGGGATCACCAATGACCTCAGGATGTGGCAGCCAAAATGAACTTGACAACCAACAAACAGCGAATGCTCATGATGACACATTTAACCCACAAATCTCCCTACACCCAAAGAACTGGTCTCAAGCAAAACGCGGAGGCTACAAAACCTTTCCCTCCCAGCATCAGTTCTCCAGGTAAACAGAAATGAACTGTCCAGGTGCTAGGCTGCTCTCCATGTCAAGCATGCATATTTTAAAACTTTTGTTTTGGACGTTAAGCCTTTGCAACTTCTGCAGCATCTGTATCCAGTTCGGACCAGACCTGACGAAGCGCACAGACTGGGAGCGACCACTTTACCTTCCGAAAAATCAATCAGTCCCAGCAAATGAAGCAGCTTCAGGGATGCACATATAATCACAACAATACCCACTGTTTGCAGTCCTTCCGACTCCCACTCTAGAGTCAGCATCCTCTAAGCTCTCAGAGCATCCCAGCCTCCGGACCCCTCTGGAGTGGAGTGAGTTAATTAGAAAAGCAGAGCAATGTCTGGCTTGGAACAAAGACTTGCAAGGGGGGAAAAGTGAGCAGCGGCTCCTTTCACAGATGCACAGAGCCAGGCAGGCGGCCCCCCGAGGTGAGGACAGACCTGGGCTAAAGTCCAACCTCTCATGCTGATGCTTGCATTTGCTTGGTGGGGCTCAGTTCAGTCACAGCGCGTCCAGACTCCAGACCCTGCGCTGCAGCCGGCAGGTGGGTGTTCTGAGTTCATAGCTGAGGGAGAAACATCTGTTGGAGAACCTAGACTTTGCAGGGTCCGTGGAGAAGGGACACTCCCAAGGAACTTGCCCCTTGAGAGCTAGCACTCCACCCGCTGATGAGGCCAGCCTGGGCAGGGCTGTGTGACTAGTTTGCTGCCTGGGAAGTGCAAATGTCCTTTTTCAGCTATAGTCGCTGCTTCCCCGAGCTTCCTCTGGGGAAAGACTCAGCTTGATCTCTGGATGGATGGAGGGTGGGGGGAGTTCTAGTGAGTGGTTGGTGCCAAAGTCCCTGTGACTGCTCTGTTCTGTGGAGAAAAGTACAATAGCGAAACAATCCAGTGAGTATGCAGCCAAGATCATCCAAGCCACGCTCAGCTCTTCTACTGTCTCCAGCTATTTCGCTTCCTAAGCACACTATAGTGAGATCCACTGAGTTCCCAGGTCTACAAAGCAACAGGGATGGAGGGAAGAGCAGAGCAGGGCAGACCCCTTGAGGGTCAAATTCAGTAACTGCTTGTTGGAGGGTAGCCACCACTCTGAAGTGTAGCCTCAGTTTCTTTGAAGTAAAGTTTCACAAACTTCCTTGATAATTAAAATCATTGCGCTTGGTAAAACAAAAACAAAAACAAAGCAAAACAAAACAAACTCCTCTTGTTAAAAGTGTGCTTCAGAATTCCTGGGGAGTGTACTTTGACTCAGGTAATCACAAGGATTACTCAGGGAATCCTGGTATGCACTTAACAAACCTCCTCCCCCCACCAGGATTCTACTACTAATCTGTCCCAAGCCAATCCAAGCAAAAAGGCAACTTCCAGGGAATATTCAGGACTCTAGGCCATGCCAGGACTGCACTGGCTTAATTATTCAGTTGCTTTTCTCTAGTCTGCTAAATTCTAGGCCTGCAATGCTGGTGGCAAAGCAAGGAGATCAAGACAGACACTGTGGACATCTATAGCTCATTGGTGTCCATAAGGGTTTCCCAACCATATCTCAGACACCTAAGGAATTTACTTTCTGCTTTTATGTTCTATGAGCTTCTGCAAGTTACTCAACTTGTTTGAAAAAAAAATTTCATTCTTGAACTTGTTATCTTGATATGTCAGTTAAAGCTTTCAAATTAAAGAGAATTGTAGGAAATAAACCTGGCTCTATTAACAGTTAACAATTATAAGCACTTACTATGGATACAATTGCATTGCAAAGTAACAAGAATTTACATACTTCCCATAGCTCAGTGAGATAGGTACTATGATCATCTTCACTTTACAGACTAAGAAACTCAAGTTTGCTTGCTTCCCAAGTTACGGGCGTTATGCCTGGAAAGCAATAGGTATCCCCCAGTTACTCCTTAATGTGTATCCAGCTGCTACTATTAGTCCTGAGTGGTATCCTATTCATAAAATGATGAATAATCCTCACCCTATCATTTGGGAACATGTTATTAGGAGATAAGTCATTGGAAAGAAGGTGACCAATGATTGCAGTGGCCTATGGAACATATATCTCTACAAGACACAATAGGAGCACAATGGGGGGAAGTCAGGTATGCTTTTGAAGAAAGGGAGGTTGTGCCAAGAGCTTCAAAACAGAAGCAAACATTGTTAATGATAGTAGCTTTTATTTTTAACAAGGAATAGGATGTCAGATACACTTGTGTTATACAGACTTGGGCTGAATCCTGGGTTTGCTTTGCTTGGGGAAACAACTTCCTGTGAGCCTTGGTTCTGAGAGAAATGCTACAACATTCTTGCCTGGCTGCTATGAAAATTAGCCTGTCATGTTGAGATCTGAGCACAGTCCCTGGTGCCCTCACTCTGCCTTGGGACTTTGGGAATTACTTTGGAATGTGAACTCTTATGAGGTTCTGCATGGTCTCATGGGATGAAGTAGCTGTGCCCTTCCCTGGTCCTGTTGCTCCTGGCCTACTCTGGTTCTATTTCTTACCCCAAGACTTGCCTTGCCTTTTCTGGGTATTTTTCTTTTCTGGGCACAAGGAGTAAACTTAAGCTACCACAGCTGTCCCTTATTAGGGTATATTTAATTTGGGATAAGATTCACAAAAGAAATGTCTATCTGCCCAAACACCATTCAACCACACATTTTACAAAAAAAAAAAAAGTAAAAAAAAAAAAGTAAAAACAAAGTGGCACTAATATTAAGTTATATTCACAAAGTTACATTAATAAAGGTAAAACCAGGACTTAAAGAGATTCACTCAGCATACAACAGTTATATATATATATATATTATATATACAATATACAATAATATAAGTATTGTGTCAGTCATTGCTATAAACTGTTTCTTCATAAATCCTATTATCCACATTATTATTCTGGTCTCAGAGAAGAAATTCAGGATTTAAAACGTTGAACAATTTTTTTGAGATCTTATTAATGACACTTAGAAGATTGGGATTTAAACATGGATATCACAGGTGTCCGGTCATAGATATTTCGCCCCTCACCACTCCATTCTGATGGGTGGTGTTAAGCATTCTGATTGTTAATTGGTCCTATTTTCTGTCTGTTACTTAATTGACTCTGATTGGTTAAATAAATGCTGAGTCCTGGAGATTGGGCAAAGACAGAGATAGGTGGGACTAAGGTTCACGGGCTTTTTGAGACAGAACATCTCGGGAACAAGAAGGTTGCCGGAGAGAAGCCAGGAGTAAATAAGGAAGACATGCCATGGGGTAGATTAAAGAAGATCCTTCCATGTGTCCTGGAATATTGACTTAGCATGGAGAATAATAGTCCAAAGGGACATATGTACATATGGAGTCATATTTGGGTAATAGAGTTATGAGCTAGCTTAGATGGACTAGGACTGCACAACCTAGGCCTAGGCTTGTTAAGATCCACCAGGTGTCTGTGTGTATAATGGCGGGTTAAGGATTAACACCGCCGATCAATTAAAGAGATATGAATACTGGTTAAATCATTTAATTAGCCATTATTTTTTTTTCTACACCATTTACTTTGCATTATCATGAACAGTACTTTATCTGGGGCTCTGGTAAGGGACCGTGAAGTAAAAAAATATAGGCAAAAACTTTCAGGAAAGTGAAAACGTATTTGAAGAGGATGTGGCCACATCATCACCAGACCAGTCAGAGAGAGTGAGTAGAATAAGTTTTTCACTTTTATGATAAGGATCCATTGTGATCCTGTAAGCACTCAAAGGAGATGATTTGCTGAAACGTAAATTTTATTATTTCCTTCTCTTTGGCTACAGGTTCAGTGTTAGATTTAACAAGTGATAACACCTGATCAATTTCATTTCTTTGGTACTTCTTAAAATGCTATGTTTTCACTTGTACTAAACCAGCCAGGCATTTACAACAAAGCATCCCACATACTCTTGACTCCATAAATATACAACTCAATGGGACATGGCAGAAAAATGTTTTAAAAGATATATTTGCTGTTAATCTTGTACTGTTTCTTCAGAAATATAAACAAGATTACAATGCCCATATCCCCTCATTAATCTTAAAAGAACACTTGATAGTGTAGAGGTTGACCACTTTAATATATACCACTGTGGCCTAAAGGTTATTTTCAGCTGAAGGTAACTAACATGTGGAAGACATATCAAAAGCTCTGTGCCTTTCACTTTCAGTCTAAAGACAAGGGATACATGCATAAATTCCTTTTTGGCAGGCACTCTCCCTCTGTGCAGCACTCAGCTGAGACTGTACAACTCTTAATTTCCATTATTTTCCACCATGTATTTTACTTACTAAGAGAACAAATCCATTTCCTTTTGACATTCCTTCACAATCTATCTCTTTGTTCAGATGGCATGTAGTCTGCAAAGCCTAACCCTTAAAATTATGTCTGACTATCCCATGTTTATACATATTAAAAGTGTTAACAAGCATGTAAGTTTTACCCTGTTTAATGTACCCTCCAATTTTCAATTGCAGCTAAATAAATACAAGGGAGATGGAGAAAATATGTCTTTTTCTACACATACACACACACACACACACACACACACACACACACACACGCACACACACACACACACACACACACACACGTCTTTAGAAATAATTAGTACTAAAAATACAGATGATGGAGTTGGTGGGGTATCTAAGTGGTTAAGAGTCCTCACTGCTTTTGCAGATGACCTGGATTCAGTTCCCAGAACCCATCTGGCAATACCTCCAGTTCCAGGAAATCCCACACCTTCTTCTGGCCTCTTTTGGCACCAGCTGTGCATCTGATATACATACATGCATACATGAGGGAAAACACTCACATCCATAAAACAAATAAATTTGTAAAAAATGAAGGAGCTTAAAAGGGAGGCAGAATCCACTTTTTAGAGATTCAAGGGCTCAAGTAGAGAAAAAAAAAATGGATTTAATTCTCCTAGCTCATCTAAATCTTGTTTGCTTTAATACAGGTAAAACTAGGATGACACATTAAGAAGTTAAAGGGATATGAGCTTCTAAAGGAAAAATGTATTCTTTGTTAATTGGAGCTAAGGAAATTAAACCATCAGTATGTCTGACATTTTCAGAAAGGTCCCAATGAAGACAGAGGCCTAACAGAGGTCGTTATGAATGAGTTTGAGAGTCATAAAGCCTTCCATTGAAGGAAAAAAGAGTATCTACAAACTATTGGTCAAATTGGGCAGATGTTAAAAGAGGCCTCCCTCTTAACATTTGAACCTACCAGAGCAAGTGCCTGTACAAGGTGAACATATGACCATTTGAGTCTCCTCTAATTGCAAGGTTGTTTTTCAACATAATAATAGGAACCGTTCACCTTCAGGTGCCCTCCATTCTACTCAAAGTTACTTCTCTGCCCTGAGGTGACATTGCATGTCCCTCTATCCTGCCATAAGTAGGTTACCCTGAGGAATGCCTGAAATGGTCTCTGTGGGAACTGTCTGGTCAAACCGGACTCATGCTATTTCACTTAGCCCAGGGATCTGTCTGAAAGGTTAGTAAATGTGTCCCGGGTGAAGTTTTGTTTTAAATATGCATATGGATGTCCATTAAACAATTAAGCACACAAACTTCCGGTCTGAGTGCCCTCTTAAATCAATGAGGTTGATTACATTTTAAGGAAGTGAATTGAGGGAAACTCCATTACATCTTAAGAAACTTGCAGCAATATTACACAATGTATTATTGTAATAGTTCCTAGGTGTCCTATGATCAGAGTATGTATATTATGTAATCTTCATAAAATAAATTATTGAGTTATTAAGATGTGCAATTAAAATTTAATTAGAAGATAAACTTTTGGTGATATACAACTTTCTGCCTCTTCCCCTGTCCCCTTATTTCATTCTTGCCCCCCTTCCCTCTACCTCTTCTCCTCACTTAGTTCCCAACTCTCGCCTCCCCTTTCCTTCTCCTTTCTGACTTAAACTTTGTCAGTTCCAGTTTCATTATTCTCTTCCAGCCTGTAATTCCTTGTCTCTTCTCATATCCCTTTACATGTGGTCTCTATCAAAACTGTCACACACCACCTTATTGGTTCACTTAGGACATAGAGTCTCCAATTAATAATGATAATTATCTTTTGATTTACTCTATTATCATTTATATAAGAATAACTTTGAGCCCCTGTTAATTGGAATACAACGTACTCCATGTATTATACAGACCCTCTCTATGAATTGTTATACTATCCCATAGAGATAGTTAATATAACAATATTAACACTTATAGATGGAGACACAGAGATACAAAAGCTTAAGTAACTGTCCCAAATTCTATGTCATATATAGAAGATCTGGGGCCTGGCCACAAGATTCCTCACTTACAATGCAGGAATCATATATATATGTAAAGGGATGAGTGGTCTGTGCTAACATTATCTTTTTTATTCTTTTTAAATAAATCATGATCCCATTGCACAAAGACAAACAAGTTTTAACATGCCTTGATCTTCAAAAAGGTAAGATGTGCCCTTTTATGTTTGTTTGTTTATTTATTACTGCATTACATCTCCATCACAGTGCCCTCTCTCCACCCTCTCCTCCCTCTCCCACCTATCTTACTCCTTCAGAGTGGGTTGCCCCTACATATCAGCCCCCGTCGGTTCAACAGTCATATTAATGTTAATATGGGGGCCTATATGGCAACTCTGTTCTTAATGCCATCTTGAAGTATAAATGTTTATTCCTTCATGAGAGCAAAATTGGATGAAAAATAAGAAAAAAAAGATTTAATAAAGGGGCTCAAAATCGAAGGAGGGAGAGAAGCTGAAGGGAATGGAGAGGAGAATGCAGAAAATGGGAAGGGAGACAGGTAAGAGGAAAGAACCAGTCCTGTGGCTGACTTTGGGAGACATTCAAGAACCTGCAAGTGAATAGACTTGCCTTGGGCTTAGCAGCTCATAGATCACTCAGTTGTGGTCTGAAACAGGAACAAACAAGGATGACAGAAAATATAACAGGCAAAAAATTATTTCTCTTGTATCAGTTCCACTTCTGTGCTGTACTGGTGGCTAGAGTCCTTGTAGCAACACACAGAGAACATGTTCAGTTTTGCTGTCTGAGCAATGGCCTCACAAGGCCTTTGCAAAGGAACAGATGCTTTTAAAAACAGAATGGACAGCATCTCCATGGACTCTACACTAGCCTGGCTGGGTTTAGTCCTACCTTCTAGGTCTGATCTTAAGCGGAGGCACATTCTCACTCACAGAGAACCAGTTCTTGCATGCATGCTGCTCAGAGCCCGAAGAGCATCAATACTGCGTTACCTCATCCCTTGACCAGAGCAGGGCTTTGGGAAATGGGACCCAGCAAGTATAGCCTTAAATGTGTCCTAAATATGCAGAGATGGTGAGCAATGCTCTCCATCATTCGTTGTTTTATAGACTTTGTAAAATTTCACAGAATGAGTACTTTGCAAAGTCCTCAAAATTCCTTCCTCAAAATGTTCCTAAATCCCCTTATTTTCCTCATCTTCTTTCCCAACTTCCTTCCCTCCCATCTCCATTGGTAGTGGGCATGCAAGCATGTGAGCTGGAAGACATGAATATCACTGAGATCATTTTCCTGTTCTGCTGTGTCAGAGTGAGTGAGACCTATCAGTCAAGTCACTCTCTCTCTCTCTCTCTCTCTCTCTCTCTCTCTCTCTCTCTCTCTC
>CAJQZJ010000841.1:48054-61557 GCA_907164525.1 Lophiomys imhausi | reverse complement strand
CTTTCTTTCTTTCTTTCTTTCTTTCTTTCTTTCTTTCTTTCTTTCTTTCTTTTTCTTTTCTGGTCTATAAGGTGAGCTTTTTTAACATGTTGGGTCCTGTAGTACTTTATGCTAATGATTCATAACATGGGACTGATAAAGTACATACCACACAAGCTTGTCAGGGCACTAGATGGATTGGTGCAGTTAAAGCACATGAGGCAGGGCAGGTGGGCATGATAAGTTCTCTACTCCTCAGAAAAATTATTAGTATTTTTTTCCAGTACCCGGAGAGGAGCTCTTTCTATCATACAAGCTTTACAAAATTGGAAGCTGGGTTTTAGAACAGTTAATACACTCATTACAAAGTTAGGAAGTAGCAGAGCAAGCTGGGAACCTCCTTCTGTGGTGAGAACCTGTTCTCAGAGCCCAAGCCAGAGAGTCACAGTGTCATCAGCCTCAAACCTCTCGTGGACCACTCCACACTCAGCAATCTGGCAAGCCAAAGCCTGGCAAACACAGCTGTATTGTTCAGTCTCCTCAGGTGGGGAGCTTCAGAGGAGAGCTTTTCAGGTCCAGGGGGCAGGACTAACGAATCACCCACCTCCCTGAGACCATCCTCTTTCACTGACATTCTACTTTGCTTCATTTATGCTTTCAGTCATTCCTCAGAACAACCCGGACTCATTTTGTTCCAAGGGCAAGTCATGTAAGGGACGAAAATAATACAGTGAAGCTTAGAGGGTAGAAGGGAGGCAGGCAAAGAGGGATGTGTATTGCTGGTTCCATGGTTGGTGTGCATGTGCAAGTCTGTTTAAGTGCAGTGGGATTTCAGAGGTAGCAGAAGAACAGGAAAGGAGGGAGACGGACATGGATCAGAGTGCATGGAGTCTGAGTTGGACCAACAATGGCAGCTCAACCCTCACCCCTTCTTCTAATGAGTTAATCATCATTTATTCAACATTTCCTGTGTGGTAGAATACCCAAACAATCCTAGAATTATGCACTGAACACACGCTGTTGGCTCAACCTGAAAAAAAAACTAACCTGTTCTGATCATGTCTTACCAAAATGCTAATATGACCTCTGCTGTGTTCCAGAGATATATGTGGCAAGCTGCCGTGTAACAAACACCTGATTGTCTACAGTCATATCCACACCTGTACAGTCTCTTTCACAGCAGCCAAGTTGAAGTGAATGTTCTTTATGTTAATTCCTGCCTATAGCCCTCTGGTAGCTCTTGATCGCACATGGGACGCTATTAAGGTGCCTCACCAAATCCATTGTGTTCTGGGTCCTTTTTGGTAACATTTGAGACAAGTTTTACCACCTACGATCAAAACTCTCTCTCTCTCATATATCCTTTATGTTTTGGAGTCAGTCAGGTTGGTTACTCTTTTGGCTTTTTGATTCAGAGTCTCTCTGTGCACAGTGGCCCCTCTTTCAAAGTTGTTCCCTTATTACTTTTCCTCATCACCTGCTTACAGGATCAGCTCAATCAAAAACGTTCTGTGATATTGTTGCCAGTTACACTCTATCAAATGCCAGCACTTCTGTTTGGACAGAATTCACCACTCTCCATGAACTCACCCATAATTTAAATTTTTTAACATATTCATTTTCTATCTCTTTCCATTTATATAGATGCTACCTGTATGCAGTCCTCTTAGTAACTCGTGGCATCATATTTCCTGAAGCACCTAGAGAAGAGCTTGCTAGTGATAGTTTCTATAACTTGTTGAACGTTTACATGGCAGAGATAGATTCCTTTTCTCATATGGGCTTTCGATGCCACATGGATTCTATGATCAAAGGTCAGAAACTGAGATGAGAATATCTCCTTCCATCTACTATCTGGCTGATTTCCAGTCTCTTTGCTGCTGCCTCTGAAATTCCAGTGCACCTTAAATCTACTTTTTCATGCACTCATCTTCTTAGAATCATCAATATATATGCCTTCTTTACATCTCCTTCTGGACTTGTACTTAATAGAAAACCCAACAGACTCAAAATATGAGTGAGCCTAGATGATGAGGACCCTCATATATCTACAAGAAAGTTTAATAATGAAGATGCAATGTGCAGTTCAGGTGAATAAGTCAATCATAGTTGTGTCCTTATTGCTTCATCTAATTATAGTACAAAAATTAGAGTCAACCACTACAGCCTGATTCAGACAAATGCCCTTGGATCAATCTCAATGTATTGGCAGGTCACCTAGTGAATTAGAACACTGGGCACACACTCCTGTGATCACTCCTTCTAGGGAAAGGAAATTCTTGAAATACCAGATAGTCATTCTACTACCTTCTGAGGAAAGACGAGCATGTAGTAAGGATGAAGGTTTCAGTAAGGTTTAACTTTTCACAAAATTGTATTTGGTAAACCATCAGAGAATCCAAGAAAAGACTAGTTTATTATTTAAAGTGCAGATCCAAGCCTTGGGAGAGGAGACAGAGTTAGAGATAAAAATCCCAAAGTCACTCACGTAACAGTAAAAATTGAACTCACAAAGGTAAGTGAAGAATTAATAGAAAAGATGTATGCAGGAAGGAAAACAAGTAAATATTCTTCTAGGAGCAAAGGCAGACAAGTGGTCCCAGTCAGAAGTCATGAGAGAGGTCCATGGAGAGTTTATCAACTGCTGTCTCATGACAATCAAGGTAAAAGGGTTAATGACCATTGTATCAAACATAGAATCATAACTATCCTTCAACTTGTGTTGTGGCCGTAAGGCCAAATTGTTGTGGGCAAGTTAATTCATGAGGGATGCTTGTGGGTCTTTCTATATGTGCACGTAACTAAAGAACCAGTAGGGAAGAGAAAACATAATGGTTGAGGGCATTTTCAATTGTAACACAGAACCTCCAGTAAACGTTTACAGCCATAATATAGATACCTTACTAGGTTTACTGTCTCATATCACCATTGCTTGCATTTACATGGTTAAATAAGGAAAAGATAGAGGAAGTTTATTTTAATTAGTCTATTGTAGTAGTCTTCAAGTTTTAATTAGTAGAAGGATGGACTTTTCATCTACATCTCATTTTCCTCCCAATATTCTGTTTTCTCTCAGTGCATATTTAGTGACAGAAGATGAGGTCATGGCCTTAGATATGAATACAACTAGGAATTATTTACAAGCATACACTCAAGAGAGGATGACATAATATCTTAACTAGACACACATATAGCTACATAGTCCATTGAAACATTGTAAGCAGAATATCAACTCTGCATATTACATAAGTCATTGTGGCTGTTGTATGGAAAATTGGTTGGGGTTAAGATATGAGTGACAATAAACTAAAGACAAAGAGACTAATGAAAAGGAGCTTCTATAAACATAGATGAGGAAACTTTCTTATGATTCCGTGAAGAGGCATTTGGGTGTATACCCAGAAGTGGTATGGCTGGGTCCTGAGGCAAAGCTATTCCAAGTTTTCTAAGATATCGCCAGACTGAACTCCATAGTGGTTGCACAAGCCTGCATTCCCACCAGCAATGGAGTAGGGTACCCCTTTCTCTACACCCTCGCCAGCGTGTGCTGTCATTTGAGATTTTGATCATAGCCATTCTGACAGGTGTGAGATGGAATCTCAGAGTCATCTTGAGTTGCACTTCTCTGATGATTAAGGATGTTGAGCATTTCTTCAAGTGTCCCTCAGCCATGAGAGATTCCTCCTTTGTGAATTCTCTATTTAGCTCTGTCCCCATTTTTTGATTGGATTATTTGGTTTATTGGCATTTAATTTCTTGAGTTCTTTGTAGATTTTGGATATTAGCCCTATGTCAGATGTGGGGTTGGTGAAGATTTTCTCCCAGTCTGTAGGCTGCCGTTTTGTTTGAATGACAGTGTCTTTTGCCTTACAGAAGCTTTCCAGTTTCATGAGGTCCCATTTATTGATTGTTGATCTCAGGTCCTGAGCTGTTGGTGTTCTGTGTTTATAGCAGCCTTATTTGTAATAGCTAGAAATTGGAAAAAACCCAGATGTCCCTCAACCGAAGAATGGGTTAAAAAACTGTGGTACATCTACACAATGGAATATTATTCAGCTATCAGGAAAAATGAAATTATGCAATTTGCAGCCAAATGGATGGAACTAGAAAAGCTCATCCTGAGTGAGCTAACCTAGACTCAGAAGGATGCATATGGCATCTATTCACTTATAGTAGGATTTTAGCTATATAGTAGAAGGTATCGATACTACAACTAACACACCAAAGGGAACTTGGACATAAACTTTTTATTTTTGATTTTTAATTTATTTTTTATATATATTTTTTCTTTTTTAGTCTCTTTTATTCATTTTTCTGCTTATTGGTTTGTTTGTTTTTTTAGTTTTCTCTCCCGAGCAATGAGACACTTTTCACTGATGGTACTGCTTCGTAGATCCCCAATGAATGAGGAGGCTCTTGGCCCTCATACGACCTCTCAACTGGGATGAGGGACTGCTATATAAGGACACCCCACCCCAGAGAAATGGTATGGAAGGGTTAGGAGGTAAAGAAAAAAATGAAATATGATATTTCAGCCTTTTACTACTAATTGTCATAAACTGTTTAGAAATGCAAACTAATGGTTATGCAAGACGGTTATTCTGTTAGGTACTATGACAGCCTATTATAGTTATTTTCTAAGCTAATCAGAAATAAAGCTGCTAAGAGACAAGCAACATCTGCTCACCCTAATATAAGAGATAGATAGGATCTCTTCAAAAACCTCAAGAGATCTGCAGGATATGGCATTCAAAGATGTTTTCATAACTTTAGAATTTTTATATCAAGACATATCAACTCCTGACAGCACCCCCTATTCTACCCCAAGTAGAAGATGAGCATCGAAGAATCTCCAGTGGGAGATGATTGAATTAGTTGCAAGCCTATCTCTTGGTAGGAAAAGCCCCTTGCTCCAACTGTAGACAGAATGCTGTCCAAAACAGACAAAACCTCGAAGCAGGTAAGTCGACAGCCTAGCTCTGCCAAGACAGGGTAGGTAAGTCCTTCATAACCCCTGCTCTACAATCAATGTCTGTCAGAGAAACGGGACCAAATGACCGAAGATCGATGCTGTAATGTATGGAGAGAAAATAGGAACTGTCCAGGCAGCCACTGGTATGTCATTTCTTAGTTGGGGAAGCTGCAGGCCCTGTACTTCCTATAAAATCAGATATATTTATCCCTCTGAGGTCTCTGAGGTGGTTGAAGAACAGATAGGTAGAGTCTCATAATTAAATTTTGAGTTGTTTAGGAGTCAAGAGAGTGTTATAGATCTAAGAAGATACTTTTAAAATTGTGTTGCAAGTTAGTATGAAAGTTGAGTTAGATATAGAACTTTAAACTCATGGAGATGGTTAGATAGTAGAATGTTAAAGTCAGGTACCAAATACATATGGACTGGACATTGGGAATGTATGCTAAACCATATAACCCTCATAACTGGGGCCTAATTATCTCTGTTGTTTTGTACTATATTTATTATTATAAGAGAAAGAACCATTTGTTGGACTGAAAGGGGAAACTGTAGGGGGAAATAAGATATACCTTAAAAGAAAAAAAAAAGGGAAGAGGATGGGGGGTTGAGGGTGGGAGGGACTGGAGGTGGGAATAGGGAGGGGACTGCGATTGAGATGTAACTTGAAGAAATAAAAAATAAAGGAAAAAAAAGAAAAGGAGCTTCTAGGAATCAAGGTAGGAAATAAATTAGAATGCTGTTGACTACATGAGGAGGGTAGCATGAACACAGAGATACAAACACTACTGAACCATTAGACTCTACAAGCAATTAGCTGTGAGGGATAGAACAGAAAAATCTGCAGATATTTTTTGTCTTCCTTCTCAAGTTGAAAGAGGTTATTTTTAAAGTAATTACTGGATAACCAGATAAAATGAAATGTGCAATTCTGCAGCAACAAGGAATTAGGGAACGCACATCACACCAACACATATGTTAGCTGGAGAGTTTCCTTTTCTCAGACTGCTTAATCCAGCATGAAGTCTTCAAGGAGGAGTGCAATGAGGAATTCAGGAAGTTACATGAAATGCCATGTGATGATTTGTTCTTGCCCATTTAAAGCCAATTCTTTTGGCTTTTGCTAGGTAGACTATTTCCACGTCCTCCAACTTTCACAGGATAATTAATGACTTTCCAAGGTGAGCAAACAGCAACTATTTCAGACATGTATAGGAGAACCTGCAGCTACCACATTATAACCATGAATAAACAGTCACATTTGCTCTATTCCCAATACCTCACTGTGACGCCTCAGATAAAGCCTACCACTCTGTCTTTCCTGGCTGATGTATTCAAATAATCAGCTTTTGTGCTTGCTTTCCCACAATCTATTCTGTGGACAGAAAGGTCAGAGTAAATCCTTTTAAATTTAGTCAAATCATAAGTTGTTTTTGCTGTAAATTCTCCAATAGGTCTTACTGTTTTTTTAACGTTTTGTTTTGCTTTGTTTTAACATATTTTTGTCTTATTGGTATGCTATCTGTTTCTGTGTAGTATTTTTTTTTTGTTCTGTTTTGTTTGTTTTGCCTTTATTTTAGTTTCTTGGGTTTTCTGTTTCTTTTTTGGAGAGACAGAGAGAGAGAGACCATAAAGCTGGGCAGACAGGGAGGGGAAGGGATCTGGGAGGAGTGAGAGAATGGGAAATTATGATCAAAGCATAGTGCATAGAAACAATAAAAAGGGAAAGCAAGCGGAGCAACCACAAGATAAAAAGTCACTTACAATAGAGTATGCAATTTGTTTTTAAATGACAAATGTCTGGTTTCATCTCATATTTCTCTGCCCTCCTTACCCTGGCCATGCAGATTTCCTTACTGTGACTTGATTATACTAGGAAGGCTTCTATTTCAGGGCCTTTGTACTTATGGATCTGTTTACGTTGAATTTAGCAAGCCTAGAAGATACTTGACTCAGAATTGCAGCCTTCTATTTCATTTCTACCATATCTTTTTCATTGCTTGTCCCTTACCACAATAATATAGGTGACACATTGCTTTCACTTATTATCCTTTCCTCATTTGACTCTAAATGCCCTTAGGCAGAATAGTTGCCACCTTCATTTGAAGTTCCCAGCACAGGAAGACAAACTTCACATGCAGTCTTTTCTTTTTCTCTCCCTGATGATTGTTGATGAAATATCTCCCCAAAGTATTAAATAGTCACTTTCAAAAGTACACATCATTCTACCTCTAATTAACACAAATAGAGGTGATAAGTCACTCTTAAATATTTTATATTGAAATGTAAATAAATAATAATTCCAAATTTCCTCTAGGGAGGGAAAACACAATTTAATTTTTGTGAGAAATTGCTTTTGGGGAAACTAGAATGTCTACAAAGTAAGTGAAATTTCTGGAGTGCTAAGAAAACATGATTAATCTGCCCTGCCTGGAGGGTGGACACTGAAGTGGAGAATGCCTGTTGTTTCTGAGTGCTGAGTGGTAGCCTAGAGAGCTCACTTTGGAGCTGGGTGGAGTTGAATTGTTCTGCCTGATTGAGGGAGTAGAAAGGTGGGGTTTTAAAGTGTCATCTTTCTAGCTCCTTGCTGCCTCCTTTCCCATCAGGGACTGAGGGAGAAAAGGGAATGAAGAAATGAAAAAAAGAGATGAAGAATGCATAGGCCTTAAGAAATGATGACAAGAATTTGTTGAATGCCTTCTTTGTTCAAGATAAGGTGGTAATGAAGCCCTTACATATACCCCATTATCTGTCAGGATTGCTCTTTGAGTATGGTACTATCTGCACTTCCCTGTAATAAGGAAACTGAGAGGTTTAAAAATGCCTTCTCTTTTAGCAAAGAACTTGTTAGAGCTGGGATCTTATTGAATCTGAAGTCTGGGACAGTGATTTTGCTGTGTCTTGCTTGCCTATTTGTTTTCACACCTCTTTCCTCTGGCCAACAAGTAAAAGGCTATTTTCCTCAGAAATAATTTTACCAATGGTAAGTTTGTTTCCAAGTTCCTTAAAATCCTTGTAACAGGTGTGTGCATGTAAGAGTTGGAAACAGGAGCAAGGAACCCTCACAGCACATTTAACAATGAAGCTGGTGATAGAACAGATTTCCCTCTCCTCAGAGGAGATAAATAGATGGTATTGTTGATTTCTTCCACTCGTTTTGTGTTCCATCTTTGCAGAAGGCATTGGGTTATATTTTCTCTCTCCTTGGAAGTACAAAGGCAACATGGTTTTTCTTTGCACAAAGTAAATGATGAGTACCACAGCCAATTTCTCATCTCAGACACTACAGATTTCACAGAGTGCCCTGTAAGCTCTAAGTATGACTGCAAACACATCAGCCAAAGCAAACTAATTTTTATAAAAAATATCAGGGACTATGATTTTTCAGAAAATTTGTATTCTTGTCTAAGCATATGCATGCAAAAGGCAGCAAGGGGAAAGGCGTGTGTGTGCTGATGTTCTCAGTGCTCCATCCCATACAAAATGCATTAGGAATTAGGCAAGACATGCACTTCTAGTATTCTCACACTGTCAGTCTCCACAGTTGACATGTCCAAAAAAAGCTGAGAACATTTCCTAACTGGTTCCCAATGCACGTATCTACAGCACATTTCAAATTATAACATCAATAGTAACGCTTGCCATAGGTTCACAGTGTAAATCACTGGACATTCCAGACCAGCTGAACCAAACTCTCAGGGGTCAGCACAGCAACTGGTGCTTCACTAGAATTATGGGCTATTGTGGTACAATCCAAGGTAGAGGAATTTAAAGGAAAAAGAATATGATGACACTTGTTCCCAGTGGCATAGGCTGAACTCTGGAGAATAAGGCCATGGGGACTTATTTGAGGATAAGTCATTTGACATCTCTGGCTTTTATGTTGTTATCTATAAAATGAATCAGTAAATTCAACTTATCTCTGAATGTTTTTTCAAGATAGCAATAGAAAATAACATTCATTTCCCATTACTAACAGTGGTCTAAATGGCCCCTTGCTATGAAATACTCAGCAGTCATTCTTGACTATTCTCTCTCCTAATTACTATAATAACAACTGAGTGTCACCTCTGCTCATACATACTGTCCTGAGTTTGACATATCTTGGATCTACTGATGTCCCATAGTAGAAATTGTGCTCACTTTAATTCTGAAGAAACTTACTGTTACATAACTTTGCTAATGCCACAAAGGAAGTTAATGGCAGTTATAATATGTGAGTCTGGGACAGATTAAAATTCCATGTGCCTCCTGAGCTGCTAGCTTTCATCAATGGGAACAGAAAATAACCCTGCAGTCCACAAGGTGGGGCTAGGAAGGCCTCATTTCTAAGGGCACTGCATTTCCTTTTGAGGTATATAAAGCAATTACTTTGAATACATTTAACACACGTATTGATTTCATATAAAAGCCACTTTACCTGGGAATGATCAATAAACAACAAGGCTTGTAGTTGTACTACTCTGCTGATTTATTGACAACTCTAAAATGTGTTGTTCTTGGAGAAAGGACATGGGAAATAGAAGCAGGAGAGAATTTGGTGAATATTTAGCTTAAAGATCTTATTGTAGGCAAACAGAAATTTAGAACCACAGTAGTGGAGTGATTTTTTTCCAAGGACATTATAGTTTTTCCAAGGTTACTTGTAGAGAAGTAATTCCAAGGTATGTTATTTCCCATAGAAATGGGTGCTGCTGCTGTTGCTATCTTACTAACTAAAACATGCAGCCACATCTACAACTACACATCTGCATCTTGAAGGGACATATGGTATCCCAGAGTCTTAAATGATAAGCAAGGATTATTCCATTTTATAAAGTTAGGGCCAGAATTCTGGATAGAGGTGATGCTTAATGAAAAACATTGAACTTTAGAGCTTTATGCTGTATTTGGGAGAATGTTAGAAACTCCACAGCATTGAGAATGAATCAGTTCAAGTCAGTGAGCAGTTACAAATGAGGCTGCTGAGATACAGAGAGCCCAATCAAATCAGCCAGATGTGTCACTCTATGGCATTTTAAACTCGTCACAAGTTATTAAAAATTCATGAAGGACAGTGATATGATGAGATTTGTATATTCATTCCCTCTGGCTATAGGGTCAACTTAAAAAATGTGGAAAGAAGAGAAGTACATCATCACAGACTAAAAGCATGACAAGATTTAGAATTGTATCATTCTGGGCAAATGAAGGAAAAACCTGTGCAGTCAACTGAACTAGCAGTGCAGTAAGGAGGGGACTCTCCTTACTGTGTATAAATAACTGTGATTTATTGCTTGATTAAACAATAAAGGGTCTAAAGGTGATTTCAAAGATTATTTTTTGCTAAGTGATGGATGAGATGAGAGAATGAAGAGTGCATTTAGTCATATAGAAATAGTGAACCTAGCATAATGTTTATATCATCATAACTGTTGGGGTGTCTAGATGGCACTTTGTCCAAGCCATGAGAATGCCCAGGATGACCCAAGGCAGGAGTATAGATAACCAAGAGTTGAGTACTGGACAGTAACAAAAGAGAACCCATTACTAAAAAGGAGAGAGAATTGAGAAGTTAAGAAGAAAGGGGAAAATCTGTGTCAAGGAACTGAAAATTGACACCTTTCATAATTGAGAAATGGTTGATAATGTATTAATATTTACTAAATAAAGTTCATTAACACATCATATATTTCTTTATCTCTCTAAACCTTTTTTTTCAATATATAATACACCCACAGGATCAGACCAAATAACCTCTCAAGTTATGCTCAAGAGTTGTATGACTGATGAATTTCTCAATGAATATGGTTTGGCAAACTTTCTTTCAAGATGATATGATCAAATTTGAGGAATCCAGCATCTGCCATTTTTTGCATGCCTTGATGTTTGAAGGAAGGGCAGGTTCCTCTGATCTATTCCTTTGGTATCCCCTTATTTAATCATGGCAGCTTCCTCAGCATACTATGTATTTCTCCTGACACTTTAATATTCCTGAAATTTGGATGCATGCTTTAATGATCTACATTTTGAATATAATGTGTGTGGCCACCCGCCCGGTTAAAAGTGTTGACAACACTTACTCGGCAGCAGAAAGCCTTTGATGGAAGACAGCCATGGCATCCAGAAGTGAAGCATGTTTCCATGATTCATAAACACGAATTGGTAAAGGTAATATTTAAATCCAGAACATCTGACTTGAAATCTAGTCAAAAGTGAATCTTTGTTTACCAGATTTATTGTAACCCAGAATCATTGTAGATCCTGGCTCGCTGCAGAAGAGCAGACAGACTGGCCTCTGAACTCATGAAGCTTGACTTCCAAGAAAAGAGGTGCACATTTAAAAGTTTATTGAGAGACAAATTTAGATGCTCCAATAAAACCTCAAGAAAGCCGAATAGGGTAAGGCAATGGAGACAGGTTAGGCAACTGTTTCTTCAAGGACACCGTCCTCTCGAGGAAATAGCATTCTGTTTATCCAACTCTTATAAAACCTGGCAATAGGAAAACTGTGTGGGAAAAGAAGAGGAGATGAAAAGGCCCTGAGGTGGGAAAAGGAAAACAGCTTGGTGATTCTTCCCCATACATGAATCAGACACTCTGCAGGCTAGCCCCAAGTGTTTCCCTTCAAGGGCTCATAATCTAACCAAACAGCAACAGGGATGTGTAATGATAAGAGAGCTTTTATATTGAGGTGGCTGATGCAGTAGGTTCAATATTACACACACACACACACACACACACACACACACACACACACACACACACACAAGTCTGCATGGCTGATGTGTACAGTGTGAGTGTGTTGACAAAGAAGGTAGAAGCTAGCCTGGATCTGGAAGGAAAAGTGAGATTTTGCCTCGGATATGAGACAAGTAGTGGGAGTGGGTGATGGGTGTGTGGGATGGTGCGGTGTGGGAACTGAGAAAGCATGGAAGATTCAGATACAGGGTCAAGACTAAGCTATTTTGAATTCAGAATGAGGAGAAGCAGTGAACATTCTCAATGAAACATAACACCTGAACATGATTTAGGATGAAAAGCTCTCACAGTAAGGTCTTTCTATTTGAATGCTTTTGTCACTGTAAATATTCCATGTGATTTTCCTGGTAGTGTCATCAAAGGCTTCTTGATAAGGTGTGTTTTCTACTGCTTAAGACCATGGCTTCCAAACAAAGTGTGTATTAGAATGACTAGTGGAATTTCTAATAAGTATAAGTAACAAGAATAACATTTCTACCTTTAAAGGCATTCTTAAATGATTAAAAAGTTTTAGCAATGAAGATTTGACAATGGTGGCTTCCAAAGATCCCTGGATAGAACCAATGGACAAATGCTTTCTAAAAGACTCAAAGGGGAAACCAGATATACTTCAGAGGAAATAAAATTCATGAAAGAACAAGGAACTGGCAACCACTGATCTTAGGAGTAATAGTATCCATGTCCTAGGGTTCAGAGAAAGTCGTTGTGAAAGGGAAGCTCGTGAAAGAAACACATTATTATGCATTCAGGCTCTAAAATATAATGGAAAGACTTGAACTTACTGGTACCACGAACACTCCTCATTAATTATCTCAGAAAAAAACAGTGGTGTCATAGGGAGGTCCTGATTCTCTACAGTGACAGTAAATGAAAAGTAATCTAACCATGAAGCCAACTGTGAGGCATACCTTGACTGGATATTCCAAAATGACACCTGAAACTGGCTTGTTTGTCATGTAAACCTTACTTAAGCAAGGCTGCCCTCCAAGGCCTCAGGGGTTTGCCAGTGAGCAGTCCGTTTAATTGGAGCTCATTTGTTTTTGTTCCTAATGAGTCTCCCACTTCACAGCCTGCTCCTCGTCTGAAATAAAATGTCTCCCCTGTCTAGGATGATTAAAAACCTGTTTAAGCATACTGTGGCTGCCAAAATGTTTCCACCAAGCAATACTGCTTAGAAATGAGGCCTGAAGATAGGACTGGAATACAGAGAAACTGCTGATAACTCCAGTGTAAAAGAAAAAAATAAATCACACCCAGTTATCTGAGGTATATTGTGTTAAGAGAATTCACATTAGAATCCTATTTTTTAGGATTGCTACCTCAGATTCATTTTCCTTCCCCCTACCTGTGATTTTTTTTTTTTTTCATGTAGGAAGTTAAAAATTGGTTTGGGGAGTCCATTGCATCTCAAAACGTTTTGGTTGTAACAAGGCTATTGTGTTTGCCAAAGAATTGCTCTGTGCTATTAAAAAGTCTTGGTTATAAAACTCAATTTATTTACAAAATTAATAAAGCTGTGGCTTATAGTAAGAATAAAATTATCTCGTAGCAATGGGAACTTTTCCTCTTGGAAACTACAAGGTGATGTTCACGGAATACTTTATGCAAGAACATTAAATGATTCAGTATTTCTGCAGTACTTTAGACTCAGACACCCACGTTCCTTTCATCTTTTCCTCCAAATCAGATTCTCAAGATTTTTGTGCCTGCCTTATACATTTTCCAAAATATTTACGCATTGCATGCACAGATATGCATGTGTAGACACACACACACACACACACACACACACACACACACACACACACACA
>CAJQZJ010000841.1:24766-48044 GCA_907164525.1 Lophiomys imhausi | reverse complement strand
CACACACACACACACACACACACACACACACACACACACACACACACGAACAGCACCACCTTTCAGAAGTGATAAAGGAGTATATACATCCTGGATCATAATAAACCAAGCAATGTAAGTTCATCCACTCATTGATCTGGTTTGCACAGTTAAAAATCTGATCAAACATACGGAATGTTGTAGAAAACACAAGCAGTTTCTTTTACATACATCATGTTCATAAACATAACAGACGGGCTTCAACTACATATTATCCACAATGTATATGTATACTCAACATTTGGATCAGTTAAAGGTGGATGTTAGTAAGTATTTGTTAAATGAGTTACTAAAGTTCTGAGATTGCATTGTACTGTCTTGAGGATTAGTTTCGATGAATTCCACTCTGAGTCTTGAATGTGCATGAAAACTGAGTAGAATTCTCCTGATTTTCCTTGTCTTGGAGAATTTCTTTACTGTTCTGTCAAACATTGATCATCTACTTCTTTCCTGTAGTTGTAGAGAATAAAGACCATATCTGCTCTCTTTTGCAGATTTGCAAGATGTATTTCTCTGTATTATATTCCACTGAAGTCTTCTGACTTCTCTCCTGTGTGTCTTCTCTGGTGTATTTTACTGCCTCTCCATCCACAGAAGGCACCACTGTTTCTGTCTGCTCCCCTTCATAGGAGTGGAAATACGTCCTGTGGATACTTGTAAAAATGTAGATAAAGTTATTGGGCTATATATTTTTAGAAATCTACAGTGTATTCTAATTCTGGTCTCTTTGGAAACTGCTTTTCCTCAGTATGTTCTCAAGGTAAGGAAATACTAAAGGCTGCTTTTCAAATGAAATAATAATCTTTGATGTTCAAGGACAGATATGATTAACTCGTTCAGGTCTGGCTTCCTAGGAAGTAACAGGTATATGCCAACTGTAGACTTTGACCTAAAAGGATAATTATATAGTCACTTCCCTATTGCTACTTATATATGTCTGTGTTACCTTATGAAGAATATAGGTCTTGAAGAAATTGGGAGCATAAGGGATACAGAGATCACTATTACTGAACAAAGGAAAGCACATACATTTTCTGTGATTTGCTGTTATAGGAATATGTCTACACTGATATGTTCTTTATGGGAAGCATACAGGTGTGGTTATAAATTGATGTGCCTCATCTAAATTTTTTTAATGTAAGAGAAATTGCACCTCTAAGTGAAAAACGGTGCATTATGCTTCAGTTCCCGGAGGAGCTGCACACTTAATCTAATGATCCTACTGAAGTGCATAGCATCGTGTGAAATTCCCAGTGACAAGTGCCTACCGAATTTGTGGTTGTGTCCCTTTGAATGTTCGGTGCCAGGAAAATCCCTGACCTTTCCGTGATCAATTGGATTTTGGGAAATAGCAAAAAGTGCATTTGGAAAAAAAGGTTTGGCCAGCAAGTTAAGTGATCACACAGAGAACTCTTCTTTGGGAGCTAAACTGGGAATGAGCATAGACTAATGAGATTGCCTTGATTACCAGGCTTGCAGAACCCGCTCTGAGATCATCTGTGATGTAGACATGGTAGACTTCTCCAAACTGATTTTCAGCTAGTGCATACTGGGTACACATTAGAATGAAAAATGTGAAACACAGAATTTATATTAAAAACTTCATTTTTAAAAAAATTTCATAGTCTAAGGTAGTGTCTGTACATATGTATAATTTTGGTTTAGTTTCTATGTTTACAATTTTTTTAGTTTCCTCATATAATTACAGTTTACTATATGCATCTTTTAACAAATTCATTTTTATTTATTTTTATTTTTCTTATAATTCAGGCTATGATTTCATTTTTTTATTTGTGTACATGAATGCTCCCTCTCCCCTTTTCCTTTCTTTCTCTTGGAGATTATAGAGTATAATCTAATGCCTCCCATATTAGCATTTCCACGTCTTTCCTTTTCTTTTACTTATATTTTATTTTTATTTTTTATTTTTTTGCCTTGTGCTAGTCTATAGTCTCTAAAAAACAGTCTGAAAAAATTTAGGCCAAATGACACAAAGTTAATAAATCAGAAGATAAATACTTAGTCAAATTAATAGACACATGGAATTTTCTTTAAAAATTATAAGAATATTAGATTTGTATTAATTCTATCAGTTTATCATTCATGAAACCACTTTTAAAATGACTTTTGGATATGTCATCTTTTCATACAACCTTATCTTAAAATATATGTAATTTATTTTCATAATTATCTCCACATGAAATGTGTAGTAATAAATACACAGTAAAGGAATAATTGGGCAAAAAGTTGAATAATAACTTTGATTATAATTAGGGATGGCTAAAGGAACAGGAATAAAATGCAGTCACTACAATAAATGAAAATAATTGGCTTCTCTGTTTTCTTGTGACACACCCTAACACAGCATTGTTATTCTTCCTCATTAATTTTAGAAGGGGTGCTTCTACCATGAGTATGTCCTAGTTCCATTACAGGAGATGTGTTTGCTCCCCCAAGGATAACTTAAGATTTCACTCAATTCTTATTCCTGAAAGTCTTCTGATCTGTCTTAAGCATAACCATCCTGTTCTCAGGTTGCCATTGTTCTGAAAGATTTTAAAAGCTTAGGATATTTAGAACACATGTATTTCCATCAGCACTTTTCCATATTCTCATGCATGATATTATTTTGGGCCAACTTTGTGGAAATAACACTTCTCATCACAACAGCTTGGCATACTTGCTTTGCACCTGCTTCTGAATTATAAATGGTCATTTATAATTCAGATTTATAGAAAATTTTCTCAGTCAACAAATCTTTAGGCACACAATGTCTCTGCTGAATGCTCATATTTCGTGGTTAGGTACAAAAGCACATTTACAATGTGAAGTTTGTTTTCACTCTGTCTCTGAGCCTACAAAACACAGCCTAACGAGGGCCTTAGAGAAGAATCACTGTTCACATTAAAGTCTTCTTTCCAAATAAAAATATTTCAAATTACATACCACTTTCTGCTTCACCCATTGGGTTCTAGAAATGTGTCACACATAACACTTACATTTGTTCCACACATCCATTCCGCAACCATCTGACATGTATTTGCCTCTCAGGACTTCCTTTCTATCCCTTTGTGAATGAAGAAAACGTATCTTCAGTGTCTCTAGATCTCCTCCATGTGTACTATCATAACAATTTGAGTTGACTGTCCTCTAAACAAAAGCCAGGTCTCAAAATTCCTGCAATGTTTTAATATGGCATCTGACAGGCTTTCCAAAATTACTAAAAAAAAAAAAAAAAAAAAAAAAATGAGCTCATCTGAATCAAGCATCTTTAAAATATAAAATATTAAGTTTGGAAAAATATTAAAGTTTACTTAAATTAATAAGAAAAATGCTGTCTTAACAGGGTAGCCAAAATGGTGCCTTGTAGGGGTCAAATTTCCATTTCAATTCAATAACAGCTATCTTTTGGCATTGATTTTGTCATTTAATAAAGTCATGGGACAGTTAGAGCAGAATCTCACCATTTATCATGATATCTTCAAAACTTCAGACTATCTTAGAACATTTCATCACATTTGTTTTGCCATGGAGTAGTTTCTTAATATTCTAACTCTAATAAGATCACTACTAACCTAAACAATATCATCAGTAAGATCATAGTTTTGATGCATTGCTTGTAAGTTATTTTAACACACTAAAAATAACTTAAATTCTGTCCTGGTAAGATGGTTCAGTCAGTAAAGGGTTTGCAGCCCAAACACAAAAGAATACACCTTCTTCGCACCACCTCATGGAACCTTCTCCAAAATCGACCATATAGTTGGACACAAAGATAGCCTCAACAGATACAAGAAAATTGAAATAGCCCCCTGTATCTTATCAGACCACCACGGAATAAAGCTGGACTTCAATAGCAAAAGAATCAACAGAAAGTCTACACACACATGGAAATTGAACAACTCTTTACTAGAGGACCACTGGATCAGGGAGGAAATAAAGAAGAAAATCAAAGACTTCTTAAAATCCAACGAAAATGAAGACACAACATATCCAAACCTATGGGACACAATGAAAGCTGTGCTACGAGGAAAGTTCATAGAACTAAGTGACTTCAAAAAGAAAATTGTGACAGCTCATATTAGCGAATTAACAGCTAAACTGGGTGAATGGGAAAAAAAAAAGAAGCAAACACTCCCAAGAGGAGCAGAAGGCAGAAGATCATCAAACTTAGGGCTGAAATCAACAACTTAGAAACAAAAAGAACTATACAAAGAATCAATGAAACCAAGAGTTGGTTCTTCGAGAAAATCAACAAAATAGACAGACCCTTAGCCAAATTAACTAAAAGACAGAGGGAGAAAACACAAGTCAACAAAATCAGAAATGAAAGGGAAAATAACAACAGACATTGAGGAAATCCAGAGAATATTTGGATCCTACTTTAAAAATCTATACTCCACCATTTTGAATACTTAAGTGAAATGGACAATTTTCTTGATAGATTCCACCTACCGAAGCTAAATCAATATCAGATAAACAGATTAAACAGCCCTATAACCTCTAAGGAAATAGAAACAGTCATTAAAAATGACTAACCAAAAAAAAAAAAATCCCAGGGCCAGATGGCTTTAACACAGAATTCTACAGGACATTCAAAGAGGAGCTAACACCAATACTCTTCAAACTCTTTCACCAAATAGAATCAGAAGAACACTGCCAAAATCATTCCATGGGGCCACAATCACCCTGATTCCTAAACACCCAAAGACCCAACAACGAAAGAGAACTTCAGAGCAATCTCCCTCATGAACATAGATGCAAAAATACTTAATAAAATACTAGCAAACCGAATTCAAGAACACATCAAAAGTATCATACATCATGATCAAGTAGGCTTCATCCCAGGAATGCAGGGATGGTTCCACATACGAAAGTCTATCAATGTAATTCACCATATAAACTAGATGAAAGAAAAAAAAACACATGATAATCTCACTAGATGCAGAAAAAGCATTTGACAAAGTCCAACACCACTTCATGCTAAAAGTTCTGGAGAGAATGGGCATACAAGGACCATACCTAGAAATAATAAAGACAATATACAGCAGGCCAGTAGCCAACATCAAAATAAATGGAGAGAAACTTGAAGCATTTCCTCTAAACTCAGGGACAAGACAAGGATGTCCACTTTCACCATATCTCTTCAATATAGTACTTGAAGTTCTTGCTAAAGCAATAAGACAACTAAAGGAGATCAAGGGGATGAACATTGGAAACAGAGAAGTCAAATTATCTCTATTTGCAGATGATATGATAGCATACATAAGCGACCCCAAAAATTCCACCAGAGAACTCTTATAGCTGATGAACAACTTCAGCAAAGTGGCTGGATACAAAATTAATTCAAAAAAATCAGAAGCCCTTCTTTATACAACAAGCAAATGGGCTGAGAAAGAAATAAGGGAAACAACCCCCTTCAGAATAGCCACAAACAACATAAAATACCTGGGGATAACTGTAACCAAGCAAGTAAAGGACCTGTACAACAAGAACTTCAAGCCCTTGAGGAAAGAAATGGAAGAGGTCTTTAGAAGATGGAAACATCTCCCATGCTCATGGATAGGTAGGATCAACATAATAAAAATGGCCATCTTACAAAAAGCAATATATAGATTCAATGCAACTCCTATCAAAATACCAACACAATTTTTTATAGGCTTGGAAAGAGCTATTGATTTCATATGGAACAACAAAAAGCCCAGAATAGCTAAATCAATCCTGTACAATAAAAAACATCTGGAGGTATCACCATCCCAGATTTCAATCTGTACTACAAAGCAATAGTTGTAAAAACAGCATGGTATTGGTATAGAAACAGACCAGTAGATCAATGGAATCGAATTGAAGATCCAGAAATAGACCCACACACTTATGGCCACCTAATTTTTGACAAAGAAGCCAAAACGGCACAATGGAAGAAGGACAGCATCTTCAACAAATGGTGCTGGTAAAACTGGATGTCCACTTGTAAAAGAATGAAATTAGAGCCATACTTATCATCTTGTACAAAACTTAAGTCCAAGTGGATCAGCGACCTTAACATAAGGCCCATCACACTAAATCTACTAGAAGAAAAAGTGTCAAAAACCCTCGAACTCATTGGCACAGGTGACAACTTCCTGAACAGAACACCAAGAGCTCAGGACCTAATCAACAATCAATAAATGGGACTTCATGAAACTGAAAAGCTTCTGTAAGGCAAAAGACACTGTATTCGAACAAAACGGCTGCCAACAGACTGGGAGAAAACCTTCACCAACTACACATCTGACAGAGGGCTAATATACAAAATCTACAAAGAACTGAAGAAATTAAATGCCAAGAAACCAAATAATCCAATCAAAAAATGGGGAACAGAGCTTGTAGAGAGCTGCGACGTGCCGCGCCCTAAAGATGGCACCGGTTTCCGCCTTCCACCAGCCCAACGGTGAGCGCTCTCAGTGGTAAACAAGTCCATATTTGGCAAAGACTGCTGATCTGGCTTGCTTCCGCATACGTGGGCCTCTAAGATAGCACCACGTGGCTTTACTTGATTGGCTGTTCATTTAGTATTTAGCCTGTGGGTTTGGTCTGCCCGGGCATTCGGAAGACTGTTCTCAAGGGACCTGAATAAACTGCTGGAGAAGAGCTTTTGCGAGTTGCGTCATCCTTGCTGGTCGAGGGGGACGCGACAAGTGGTGGCCCGTACGGGGACCCAAAAAAGACTCAGAACTCCTGCAGTCAGGGGCAGCGCTGGTAAGTTCCTGGGATAAATTAGGACAATAAAGTTTTACGGAAATAGCGAACAAAAGTTAAAGTATCGCGGAGATTGTGAACAAAAGGTAAAGTTTCGCGGGGATAGCGAACAAAGGGTAAAGTTTCGCGGGAAGTTGCGAACAAAAGGTAAAGTTTCGTGGGGAAGCTGCGAACCGAAAGTAAATTTTTAAACATGGGATTGTCTGAGTCACATCCAATTTTTCTGGCTCTTCAGGAGCTACTTTTAGCTAGGAATTTGAAAATTAAGAAGTCTACCCTAGAGAGATTTTTGAATGAATGCGACTCTGTGGCTCCGTGGTTTGCGGTGTCCGGGAATCTTACGGTATCCTGCTGGGACAAATTAGGCAGGGACTTGGATTTTGCCTGGGAGAAAAGTACATTTCAGGGAGGAGCACGGCCTATTTGGAGACTTGTTCATAGTTGTTTAGAAGATCAGAGATATTGCAAGGCCATGGAAAAAGGACAAAAGGCATTAGAACAGTTAAAAAAGGGGCGCTTGGTCAAATCTGGGAAAGATACTTTGGAAGAGGATAGCTCAGAGTCTAAAGAGGAACTTAAAATGTTAACAAAGAAAATGGAGAAGTCATCTTTGAGGAAGAGTTCTGACTGCACCCAGATAGAGCCCTCAGGTCCGGGGCCGCCTGTGCTGGCGCCGCCTTCATATAATGAGACTTCCCCTCCGAGTGGTACTAGTGGGCGGTCATTCTGTCCAAATGTCTGGAGGGAAGTGAGACATGAGCTGTACTACCCTGTCTTTCAGGATGGAGGGGGAAATCGTTATCATGAACCTCTCGATTTTGAGGTAATTAAAGCACTCGCTGAGTCTGTCCACACTTATGGGATTAATGCTGCTTTCACTGTAGCTCAGGTAGAAGCTCTTCATTGTTATTGCATGACTCCTAGTGACTGGATGAGCTTGGCACGTGCCTGCCTGTCCTCTGGGCAGTATTTAGATTGGAAGGCTTTCTTGATTGAGTTTGCTAATGAACAAACTGCTGCTAATCGTACAGCAGGAAACCCAGCCTGGGATGTGGACATGCTTCTTGGGCAAGGTCGATATGCTCAACAACAAACTGGGTATCCGGCTCAGGTGTTTGAGCAAATCAATTTAATCGCAACCAGAGCTTGGAAATCATTGCCTAACAAAGGGGAAGTGAATGGCAATCTAACCAAGGTTATTCAAGATCCCCTGGAGCCTTTCTCAGACTTCGTGGCTATAATGGTTGAAGCAGCTGGAAGGGTATTTGGAGACCCTGATTTGGCAATGCCCTTAATTAAACAACTTGTGTATGAGCAATGTACAAAGGATTGTAAAGCAGCTATCACCCCTTATAAGAACAAGGGGTTGGAAGCCTGGATGCCTCAGTGCAGACTGCCGCTACCTTGAATAATTTGTCAGCCAATGTAGCCACGGCCGTGGATATATTGTGGCAGGTGGCCCAGATTGGCTGTGAGTGGAAAATGACTGGTTTGTGTGTGATCTCTGTGCCATATCAAAATTATACTGTAGCTGCAAATTTGTCTAAGCAACTCTCTCAGTATCTTACAGGAAATTGGTCTGGCGAGTTTGATAAGCTGATGCAGAATCTGAGAACTGCCATCGTGCATGTGAATTCCACCCGGGTTATTGTCTCTGTTGCTGAAGGACTGTCAACATGGATCCTCTGAGCCATGATTTATCTGAAGGAATGGGAGGGAATGGGTGCCCTAGGAGGCATGTTCTTCCTAGTCAGTTTCATTGCCCTATGGTGTATCTGTAAGATGAGGATTTCACAGAGGAGAAGTAATGCCATGCTGGTGCAAGCCTTTGCTGCCTTGGAGGCTAGACAGCCACAAGCTTGGTTGACTGTCCTAAAGGACTAAGCTATCATCACGCTCAGGAAGCGAGGCTAAGCACTACACTTGGGGTCAGCTTCTAGCGACTTCAAGAAGGGCATGTTTGATTGCATATGGGTTGGTATCCTAGTTTCCCATCTCTGAGAAAAAGATACCGGACGGGTATGGCACCAGCCTGGTTGGCTACTGGGTGTGGGGTCATTACAATGTCCTTTACATACATATCAAAGATCAGATGCTTGATATATCTACTAGGGATCCTCAACAGACTGCCACCAATCCTTTTGATTTATGGCTTTTGTGTGGAGCAAATGGTAGCTATATGGATTTGGGACCTATACTTATGCTTGGGGGAGGAATTTATCAAAGAGGTAGTTTTTCCCTAGGGTCCACTACCAATCTGGATTTTTCTAGTGGTAGTGGCTCTGGTACTTGGAAATCTTTGTTTCATTCTTACCGCAACAAGAACTTTTCAGCCTCGCCAGTATGTCTCTGGCCTCCTTTTCTGTGGATTGTAAGTAATGGGAGTGCATCCTTGGGTGAAGAAAAGTTAGTATGCACTCTGGACACATGTTTTTATGCCCTATGCTGGAATGCCACAGCCTTTCCTGTGGCTGTGGTGACTAGAATGCCTCGATATGTACCAGTTCCTGTAGAGGCCCCTAATACCATGATGCTATTCAGATTTAAAAGAGATTTTGGCATTACTGCAGCTATTGTTACTGCCATCACTATTGCTGCTGTGGGAGCTACTGCCTCAGCTATTGCCTTGTCTAGTTCTATACAGACTGCCAATGCCCTGAGTAACATCTCAGCCACTGTGGCACAGGCATTAGATACTCAGACCTCTATGAATTCTCATCTCAAAGGAGGCCTTATGATAGTTAATCAACGCATAGATTTAATACAAGAACAGATTGATTCTCTTTGGCAACTAGCACAACTGGGGTGTGAGTGGAAAATGCAAGGTTTGTGTGTTACTTCCATGCAGTATCAAAATTTTACAAAGGCTGCTGATCTGTCTAGACAATTGTCAAAGTTCCTCTTACAGGATTGGTCGGCTGAGTTTGAAAATTTGATGAGAGAGCTGAGAGCGACAATTGTCCACATCAATTCCACTCGGGTGGATCTGAGCCTGGCTACTGGCTTGACTTCCTGGATACAGACGGCTATGGATCATCTTAAGGAGTGGGCGGGCGTAGGCTCTTTGGCGATACTAATGATACTAGCCTCTCTGTTTTGCCTATGGTGCATCTACAAAATGAGAGCCACACAAAAGCGTAATGCAGCCATGATTATACAAGCCCTTGTCGCCATTGAGGCGGGCCAGTCCCCTCAGGCATGGCTCGCTGCCGTGAAGTAAATCTTCACTAAGCATAGTCCCTGCCCACTGAGGTATTCGTTCCAAGGATATTAGGGTCTGGCAAGTCAATGACAGAGTTGACGGGTAAGTCTCGGCCACCTAAGACAGGGCAGTCCCGAGTGGGGAGGCTGACCCAGAGACGGGTAAGAGTTTGAGCACCACCCTCCTACAGGCTCAGGCCCACCGTGAGATCCCCAGATATGGGGATTACGTAGCCTTTCCAGGGACTTCTACCAACTTTAGAAAAAATAAAAAAGGGGGAACTGTAGAGAGCTGCGACGTGCCGCGCCCTAAAGATGGCGCCGGTTTCCGCCTTCCACCAGCCCGACGGTGAGCGCTCTCAGTGGTAAGCAAGTCCATATTTGGCAAAGACCGCTGATCTGGCTTGCTTCCGCATACGTGGGCCTCTAAGATAGCACCACATGGCTTTACTTGATTGGCTTTTCATTTAGTATTTAGCCTGTGGGTTTGGTCTGCCCGGGCATTCGGAAGACTGTTTTCAAGGGACCTGAATAAACTGCTGGAGAAGAGCTTTTGCGAGTTGCGTCATCCTTGCTGGTCGAGGGGGACGCGACAAGAGCTAAATAGAAAATTCACAAAGGAGGAATCCCTAATGACTGAGAGACACTTGAAGAAATGCTCAACATCCTTAATCATCAGAGAAATGCAACTCAAGACAAGACAACTCTGAGATTCCTTCTCACACCTGTCAAAATGGTTGAGATCAAAAGCTCAAATGACAGCACATGCTGGCGAGGGTATGGAGAAAGGGGTACCCTTCTCCATTGCTGGCGGGAGTGCAGGCTTGTGCAACCACTATGGAGGTCAGTCTGGTGATATCTTAGAAAACTTGGAATAGCTTTTCCTCAGGACCCATCCATACCACTTCTGGGTATACACCCAAATGCCTCTTCATGGAATCATAAGGAAGTTTCCTCATCTATGTTTATAGCAGCCTTATTTGTAATAGCTAGAAACTAGAAACAACCCAGATGTCCCTCAACTGAAGAATGGGTTAAAAACTGTGGTACATCTACACAATGGAATATTATTCAGCCATCAGGAACAATGAAATTATGCAATTTGCAGCCAAATGGATGGAACTAGAAAAGCTCATCCTGAGTGAGCTAACCCAGACTCAGATGGATACATATGGCATCTATTCACTTACAGTAGGATTTTAGCTATATAGAAGAAAGTATGGATACTACAACTAACACATGAAAGGCAAGTTGGACACAGACTTTTTATTTTTATTTATTTATTTAAAATATTTTTTATATTTTTTATTCTTTTTTATCTCTTTGTCTGCTTATTTGTTTGTTTGTTTTTTAGTTCATTCTCCCAGGCAATGAGACAGTTTTCACTGGTGGTACTGCCTCATAGACCCCCAATGAATGAGGAGGCTCTTGGCCCTCATATGACCTCTCAACTGAGATGAAGGACTGTTATGTAGGGACACCTCACCCCAGAGAAATGGGATGGAAGGGTTAGGAGAAAAAGAGAAAAAAAGAAATGTGATGTTTCAGCCTTTTACTACCTATTTTCATAACTTGTTTATGATAATTAAGAAATGCAAACTAATAGTTATTCAAGCTGGTCATTTTGTTAGGTACTATGACATCCTATTATAATTATTTTCTAAGCTAATCAGAAATAAAGCTGCTAAGAGACAAGCAACTTCTGCTTATCCTAATATAAGAGATAGATAGGGCATCTTCAAAAACCTCAAGAGATCTGCAAAAATATGGCATTCAAAGATGTTTTCATAACTTTAGATTTTTTTATATCGAGACATATCAACTCCTGACAGCACCCCTTATTCTACCCCAAGTAGAAGATGAGCATCGAAGAATCTCCAGTGGGAGATGATTGAATTAGTTGCAAGCCTATCTCTTGGTAGGAGAAGGCCTTGCTCCAACTGTAGACAGAATGCTGTCCAAAAAGGACAAAACTTGGAAGCAGGTAAGTCAACAGTCTAGCTCTGCCAAGACAGGGTTGGTAAGTCCTTCATAACCCCTGCTCTACAATCAATGTCTGTCAGAGAAACGGGGCCAAAAGACTGACGATCGATGCTGTAATGTATGGAGAGAAAATGGGAACTGTCCTGGCAGCCACTGATATGTCATTTCTTAGTTTTGGAAGCTGCAGGCCCTGTACTTCCTATAAAATCAGATATATTTATCCCTCTCAGGTCTCTGAGGTGGTTGAAGAACAGATAGCTAGAGTCTCATAATTAAATTTTGAGTTGTTTAGGAGTCAAGAGAGTGTTATACATCTAAGAAGATGCTTTTAACATTGTGTTGCTAGTTAGTATGAAAGTTGAGTTAGATATAGAACTTTAAACTCATGGAGATGGTTAGGTAGTGGAATGTTAAAGTCAGGTGCCAAATACATATGGAGTGACATTGGGAATGTATGCTAAGCCACATAACCCTCATAACTGTGGCCTAATTACCTCTGTTGTTTTCTATTGTGTTTATTATTACAAGAGAAAGAGCCATTTGTTGGACTGAAAGGGGAAACTGTAGGGAGAAATAAGATATACCTTAAACTTAAAAGAAAAAAAAAAAAGGGAAGAGGATGGGGGTTGAGTGTGGGAGGGTGGGACTGGAGGAGGGAATAGGGAGGGGACTGCGATTGAGATGTAACTTGACCAAATAAAAAATAAAGGAAAAAAAAAAGAGTACTGTCTGCTCTTTCAGAGATCCTGAGTTCAATTCCTGGCAACCTCATGGGAGCTCACAATCATATATAATGTATAACGTGAACTGATGCCCTCTTCTGGCCTTCATGTGTAAATGCAGGTAGAGCAGTCATATACTTAAAATAAATAAATAAATAAATCTTAATAACAAACTACCAAAAAGCTGGGTGAGGCAGAGAACACAACCCCAGTGCTGGGGAGGAAATGAGTGTGAGAATCAAATACAGCCAGATCCCTGGAAATCTACAGTCACTCAGATGAGTTGGTGAGATTCAGATTCAGTGATATGAGAGTTTGTGCCTAATGCTATTTTAACTCCTTACACTGTGTTCAGTTGATTTCCTTGGGAGACCCACTCTTTTCTAAAGGGAAACGGTGGAGGGTGGATGGATCTAGAAGAGACAAGGGCTGTGTGTGTGTGGGGGGGTGTGATGATGACTGGGAGGAGTGGACTGAGTAGAAACAGAAGATGGGGTGTAATATATGAAAGAAGAATAAATTTTTAAAAATTATCTCGAGAGTGTCAGAGGAAGACATTTGGTGGATGACAACCTTGTGTATGTGCAGGCACATGTACATATGGATGACATCCACATGTATATGTGCCTGCACATACACAAACGTGTGTACACAATATTAAAGCTTAAAACCCTTGAATTTTTAACCTCATTAGGCTGTGTTTTGAAGGCTGGGAGACAAAGTGAAAACATTAATAGTTTAGGTAATATTCCCCATTCCTTTCAGAGATTATTTTCAATTGTATAACTAACTTTCAGCAAATATAACTCTGGCTCCTTTGAAAGTTCGTAGAGGAAAGGGATATGGCTACTCCTCCGTTATCACTTATTTGCTTTTGTATTCCCTAACCCCTTAATGGTTCTCAAGCCTTATCAGGCTCACATACTCTGCGAGCATTTTTTGACTGTATGTACTGACTCCTTTTGTGGTGAGTCTACACAATTCACCCCTGAAAATTCAAAGTACTTCATATGGTCATGCATTTAGAAGATGAGGTGCCCATAAATACACATCAACATATGTCCCTGTATAAACATGTAGCAGATCAACTCATAGTTGCTGTATTCATTCGTTTTGTACTGTGGACATGTCCCCTACAAATTCTTCTCAGGAATGAGCAACCCTTTAGGGAGAAAAGGAAGGCTTATTTGAGGAGAAGGTGGGACTCATGTCAAAGCTAACTTGATTTCTAAGCCCCTGGGAGGACTTTTACACTACATGCTGGTTGAGATCATATCCACCAACATCCTATTCTCCATCTTTCACTTGGGGTCAGACTAGCATCATAGTTTGATTGCTCAGACTTACTTACAGTTCCCTCTGACACTTGATTCCCTTGTTAAATGCTTGCAAAACTTATGTTGCCTTGGGACTTTCTTTTTGCAAGATATCAACTAATAGATAATATAAAGAGAAATTAAAGAGATTTAACTAAATTAGTCTAAATATTAGAGCTACACCAAGCTGTATTTGTTTATGGACGTTTGGGATATAGTTAATACTAAATCTAGACATCATTAAATCAAGTGTATGAATCCATTGCTTATTAGAACATCCAAAAGTAGCACGGACTGAGTTCTCAAAAATCTAAGCTTACTTCTCTCTTGCTCCTTACTCTACTGAAGGGCAGTAGTCCAAAGTCAACATGTCAACAAGGTGGCTAATTTCATCTGAAGCATCTTTTCTTGGCTTACGGTTGGCTATCTTCTTTTTGTATCTATGCTTCTTCCCTTTCTCTATCCCTCCCTTCATCCTCAACTGCCCCACCCTCATTTTCTACCGTTTTTTTGTCCTTAACTTTCTGTTTTATAAGGATTCCAGCCATATTGGATTAGGACCTACTTTTTAGGTGTTATTTTAGCTTCATTCCTTTTAAAGATTTTTTTCCCCCAAAATAAAGTTACATTTTAAATCACTTGGATTCAGAACATCATTATTTGACTTTGGGATAGCATATTTCCGCCCAATAATGCTTACCAAATAGCTGATGACTAAGGATCTTGGCTTACTTGAACTTTAGTTATTTTGATAATATTTAAACAATATTATCTGTCATAACTTTGTCCAAGTTAAATAAAATTACATATACAAAGTCAGAGTACATACAAAGCAATGATTGCACCATTTTAACACAATATCCACAATTTACAAGAATCATTGCTCATTAATTTGTTTAATATTAATAAATATATGGGCTTTATTTCCACAGATATATGCCACAGGTATAACCAGTAGAGTTATGTGATAAAGTTGAATGAGCAAGGGAGATAGATTTTATAGATTCATGCTTATGGTAGGCCTATCTTGAGCCCACGAGGCCTATTTATTTACACTATCATACAGTACACATATTTAAAATTCTGAGATAAATTCGGCATAAATATATGTGTATCACCTTTGGTGTAATTAACATAATAGAAATGCTCTTTATTTTTTATTATGTGTGTTAAAGCTTTTGCACATGGAATGAAGCACATGTACGCCATGGTGAGTGAGAGTAGTGAGAGGGCAACCTTGGCATTAGTTATCACTTTCCATCTAGTTTGAGGGAAGGCATGCTTCATTGCTACTACTGCATGTGACAGGCTTGCTGGCCTGCCAGCTTTTTGGGACTCTTTTGTCTCTGTCTTGCATCTCTCCCAGGGGGCCCAAGATTACTGGGGCATGTAAGTTACAGTGGCGACCTCTACATGGGTTTTAGGATTCAAACTCAGAGTGCTGTGTTTGTCTAGCAGATACTTTTCTATGTAAGTCGGCCATCTGCTTTGCCCTACAAACGTTAAGAAGTCCAGCTGTCCTGCAGTTTTAGACACACAACTCTAGCACAGGGCGTAACATAGGCAGGTAGAATATAGGCTTGGCCTTCCTGGATTGTTGAGCTGGGAAGTGATGAAGTTCAGACAATAAGATGAGGTACACTGCTTCCAGTTTCCTGACTGCCCTTCAAAAAGCACACTGTCTATCTTGCTCTCTAAAGTGGTTGAGGGGCACAAAGGTTTTTTTTTTTAAGCCTTTTATTAATAAAACATCTTTAAATGCCATATTCTGTAGGTCTCTGAGGTTTTTGAAGACCATCTATATATCTATAGTATATCTGAATAGGCAAATGTTGCTTGTTTCTAGCTATTTAGAATCTGTCCAAGTTTTTCCTCTTTGAGAAACACTGAGATTTATTCCTATGCCCACCCCAAAGCAGTTTCTCTGACAATTATCTCATGGTACTCTGCATTCCACCAAGTGACATAAAGTAATAAAGTAACATCCTGCTCAACATACCACATGTGTTGGCAGTTGTGGCATCATTTTTTCTTATTACTTTTAATTTATTTTTATGTTTATTACTTCAAGTTACATCTCGATCACAGTGCCCTCTTTCCACCCCTCCCAGTCCCACTCTCCCACCCTCTCACTTCTCTCCCTTCTATCCTACTCTGGAGTGGGGTGTCCCTACATATTAGTCCCCTACCCCAGTTAAGCAGTCATATGAGGGCCAAGAGCCTCCTCACACACTGGGGGCCTACAAGGCAGCACCACTAGGGCAAAGTGTCTCATTGACAGGAAACAAAGTCTATGTTCCTGTTCCTTTTGGTGCATTGGTTGTAGTATAGTTATCCTGTACTATATGGCTAAAATACAATTATAAGTGAATAGATGCCATGTGCATTTTTTCTGAGTCTGGGTTAGCTCACTCAGGATGAGCTTTTCTAGTTTCATCCATTTGGCTGCAAATTGCATGATTTCATTGTTTCTGAAGGCTGAGTAGTATTTCATTGTGTAGATGTACCACAGTTTTTTTTTTTTTTATCCATTCATCAGTTGAGGGACATCTGGATTGTTTCCAGTTTCTAGCTATTACAAATAAGATGCTATTAACATAGATGAGGAAATGTCCTTGTGGTTTGGTGAGGAATCATTTGGATGTATACTCAGAAGTGGTATGGCTGGGTCTTGAGGTAGAGCTATTCACGTTTTCTAAGATATCGCCAGACTGATTTCCATAGTGGTTGTAAAAGTTTGCGTTCCCACCAGCAATGGAGTAGGGTTCCCCTTTCTCCACAACCTTGCCAGCATATGCTGTCATTTGAGATTTGATCTTAGCCATTCTGACAGGTGTGGGATGGAATGTCAGAGTCACCTTGAGATACATTTCTGTGATGATTAAGGATGCTGAGCATTTCTTCAAGTGTCTCTCAGCCATTAGGGATTCCTGCATTGAGAATTCTCTGTTTAGCTCTCTTCCCATTTTTTTGTTTGGATTATTTGGTTTCTTGGCACTCAATTTCTTGAGTTCTTTGTAAATTTTGGATATTAGCCCCTGTCATATGTGAGGTTGGTAAAGATCTTTTCCCAATCTGTAGGTTGCCGTTTTGTTAGAATGACAGTGTCTTTTGATGACATCATTTTAAAACATTTGTTACATAATATTCTCTAATCTGTCTATAAATAGACAAGCACCCTGTGCACCTAAAATTTACCAAAACACTCATTATGTACCTACACCCAAAGGATGTGAGTTCCAGTGTGCATACAGATGGTTGAGCTGTAGAAGTTCCACAATGTTACCACCCCTCACTCATATGAGTTGATGAGATTTAAAGGAAACTTCAGTAATCTGGTATCTCAGAGAGTAAAGCAATTCAGAAAGTCTAATTGATTTACTTTTCATTATCAAGAGTCTAAGTTGAATGGAAACTATTATGATTAATCCTTCCACTTGGTTATGAAAAGACTGAGTGAATATAATCAATTTTTAAAAACGAATAAAATGTCTTAGTGATTATACTTCCTGACAGACTCAAATAACTCAGTCTTCTGGAAAACACATTGAGAATTCTTCCTTCAAGTTCCTCTGGATTTGCCATTTAATCACACAAGACATTTTAACTTGCTTAAATCTGCTTAAGTTTCTCAAATTAACATGAGTTGGGGTCCTCATTTTTTCAGTCTTTATTGCCTTGTGAAGTCTCTGTCTACTAAAGAATGCAGCATAACACCACACCTGGTAGAATTATATTATAACCATGCTCAGGAAATGAACTTTCCACTTCTGAATACATCTCAAAATACCTTATGTTTTCATATTAAATATTATATGACACTTAGTCACAATTAACCTTTCACCTGATGCTATAAAAATCTGTTGTTGTAAAGTCATATTTGAGGAGATAAGAGGATAATTCTTTAGGTATTTCCAAGGTAATTCTGGTTTTTAAATCTATATAAGATGAATGGCTTACATTAATCTGTGTATCTAAACACCAAGAAATCTCCTGAGACCACAGTCTTTGTTTTCTTGCATCCATTTTAGCCAACCTTTCACTTCACTGTACCCTATCATAGTCTCATGTCCCATGATCCATAGGTCATGTCAGAAAGGGAGAATATCTTACAAAGTCATTCAGAGTTGGAAGTAATTTTCAACCTTTTGCCACCTCTAAAACCATTTTTAACTTTAAAAAAAGTTATGTATAATGAATGAAAAGAAGGACACATTACTGAAAAAAGTAGCCAAAGAAATGTAAGCCTGTGATTAAACCATCTGAGCAATAAAGTTGGATTTATTTTTTGATGCATACCAAAATAGCACATATATAATAATGTGTTAAACAAAATGCAATATATAATCTCTCAGTTCCTTCTAAAGTCATCATATATGAACTCTAAAGTTTATTTTTCCATGGAAAAATGAAAACCAATTAGGTTCAAAGGATCACTGTTATCCATTAGTGTCTGCTATTTATTCCTTGATTTCCTTTTCACACAATTATGATAAAAATGTAATAAATAAATGAATGTCTCAGGAAATGTAATTCTCAGTAGTTGCTAGGATATTAATGAGATGCCGTTATGATTACGTACAAAGATCTAAAGGGAATCATGTTCATAGAATGAAAGAAACAAAAACCCAAAGAGTTGTGATAGCAGTATCTCACCAAGCAAATGGTATTACTAAAGATGAACACACTAGATTAAAAAGGATCATGAGAAAATGAGTTGAAACATATCATCAAACATATATCCAAAACAGCCAAAGATTCTCTAACATAAAACGACTACACATTGAATGATTGAATTTCTTTTAAAATTATGTATGTGGTAAGAGATTTGTATTTAGAATATAAAAAAATTCTATGTCACTATAATAAAAAAAAATAAATGATTCAACTTAAAAATAGAAAAAAGAGGGGCTGGAGACATGTGTTGTTGCAAGGAGCCTGAGTTTGGTTCTGAGCAGTACATCAGGTAGTCACAACCATCTAAAACTGTAGCTTCAGAGGGACTGGATACCTGTCCACTCATATGACCACACGTGAATACCCTCACACAAACACACAGAAGTACATAGGATTAAAAACAATAAAATACATATTTTAACAACATGGAAATGTGATATGAATATGGATTTCTTTTTAAACTATATAAAGTGAAATGCAAGCATGTGGGAAGGTATTCACCATGTGTATAAGTCACTAGGCTAGTCAAAACAAGCAAGAGCTTCACACCCACCATGATGGCTTGAAGTAAGTTCAGGAAAGTAAATGCTGGGGATGGAGCATGTGGAGTAGAATAGAGCCCATGTGCTGTTCCTGCATGATAGACTATTTTACGAAGGAGATTGGCTGTCAATTCCCACTTACACATAGGAATACTGCAAGGGGTAGCACGCATATGAAGTTGTATCATGATTTTTATTTTAAAGTTTCAAGTTTCAATTCAAACATTTTTAATAAATTTATAAAACTTAATATGATTTTACATAATGGACATTAATGTTTTTATTTCCCTTTGAAACATTATTAAAGAGTGAAATGACTTTTCGACTCTCAATCCATAATTGCTCGAGTCAGTAGTCAGTCTTCTCTCAAACAGATTCTCATTTACCTGAGAAACATTCATGTGGCTGACTCCTGATTTCCTTCTAAACCATCAATGAGCACTGAATTACACATAGTAGTGTTTTTCAAAGTGATTTTATTCTTGGAAATTTGGTAATCCTTGAATAATATTTAGAGTCATTCTCAGACAACTAAGCCATTTGGGTAAACTTACTAGAAATACAGTGCTGACTGTGTTTAACATATAAATATATTTAGCATATATTTCTAAAGAAATCTCTATACATTAACCCATTTTTAAAAGATGATTTTTACCTTCTTGTAATAAATTTGTTATTATCTTCACTAATTGACTATACTCAGGCAAAGTAGACAGTTTTCTTTAGTGGATCTTCAAGACTTCAACCTTAACTGCTGACATTTAGTGAATGTCAAGATACTAAATGTAGGGCTGTTTTCTGGTCTATGCAATAAGATTCTACTGTTATTGACCTTAGACCTGTAGACAGAAAAATTCTACTCAAATCAAATTAAACAGTCTTGGATTCAGTAAACAGTTTTTTTTTCTTAAAGTGCCCATCCTTCATAGTTTCTTTCATTTAATCTTGTCATGTATGTTCAAAGATCGCATCACAATTTATTCACCTTTTGTAAACATTGTATTTGTTCCAAGATTTTTTTAATTTAAATTTTATATTTGAGAATTTTCTATGTATTGAATTCACCTGATTTCACCACTCCATCCTCTGACTCAAACTCCAATTCCTCTAACATATCCTCTATCTCTCAAGTTAATGACCTCTTCTATCATTTTCGTCTTTATACATATATCTATACACAGAGACCAACACAGAGAGAGACATGCACACACACAGAGACACACACACACAGACACACACACATATACACACAACTACCAAAGCCATATGCTGTTGCTCTTACATACATATGTTTTAGGCTGAACACTTGAGACTGCATAACGTATCAGAATTGTCCATTTACCCTCTCATAAGCACTCTCCAGAGCTCTTCACCTGGGGTGGGGCCTTGTGGGAGTTTCTCCATCCATGTCTCATGCCAACTGATGTTGTCATCATTTAGATCGTTTAAAGGTAGCCATAGTTGATATTTCATGGGTGCAGAGTCTTTGAAAAGTCTAGAAGATATTACCTGATAATAGGTGTCCTCTTACAATCTATCCAATTATTTAAAGACTTTAAGAATGAAATAAGTGGTAACTTAATTTTGTATGAAATTTGTTTTATTTTAACATTTAGAGCTCACTGATGGACTATCGAAAACAATGAGAATGAAAGACAAGACCAAGTGTAACTGGAAAAATGATTCATTGTGGAATCCAAAGAGCTTTTGCATTAAAATGTAAATAATTTCCTATATGAAAAAAGTATGAGAATTCAACATGTTTAAGTCATGCCACCCCATCATTCAATTTCTCCCATTTTTCGCAGCTTAGCACTTCTCATTTATGATATAATTCTATGCAAGGGGAACAGAGCTAAGAGGATGAAGGCTCATTGCAGGCCTCTGCTTGTGTAGTCAAAGCTTATCAGAATGGCAAATGAGTACCTAGAGGACTTAGTGATACTGTTATAGGATGGAAAAATCACCGACTTTCCCAGAAACAAAGTCTACTTTTAAGTCTAAGTGTTTAACAAGGAATTTAAATCAACATAGAATTTCTGAAGAAGCCAAGAGGACACCATTACGGATCATGACGAAGAACAACTGAACTAAAATAAAATATAGCTATTTCTTAATCATACTGGCCTTTCTCCTTTCCTTCAATCATTCTATATGTTTTTTTATGTCTCTGGCATGTCTGGCCTAGGATGGAATCACATACAACTGTAGATAAAACTGGTATGATCTTTGATATCAGAAAGTTAGACCATAAGAAAATGAGAGAGTGTTAGACTTGAAAAAGAAAACCAGCTATATTTATGATAAATGAGGTGTAATAAATGGAAATTTGTATGAGAATCTATGGACAGGTGACATTACCTCCATCCTGTCTTACCATACTGTGTCTCCTGCTTGGATTCCTAGAAGAGGCCAGGGAGGAGACAGAGGTGCAGATATTTCTTCTTCTGTTTCCTGACCATTGTAACCTCCCAGTTCTTAGAGTGTCTGTGTTCATCTCCATCCTCTCCAATAGATTCCTGCTGTATGGGCTCTTATACATCACCCCAGATAGTGTTATTGTCTCTTTCTGGATGCCTTGAGTTTAAAGGGTTCCTGACAAGCCATTTTGTTAACAGCTTTTTTTTAGAATTCTACAATTACTGGCAGGCCAATTTGAAGAAAGTCAGCCTAAGTAGGTAGAATAGCATGTGCAAATTCCCCAGGATGGAAGACATTGGCAAGTCATGGATGGATGAATGTGCATGGGCACTGAATACAGACAGCATGGCAAGGCACAGGGGACCTCCACAAGACCTGTACAATGTAAAATTTATGAGTCATGGTAATTTTGTATTTATTATAGGAGAGTTTCTGTACGTATCAAGGTATGATGTGCCTTGATTCGATTTGCATTTGCACAAGATTTTTCTGACTACTCCAAGAGGAACAATTTGAGGAAGTTTAAAAGTGGGTGTGGGCTGGCCAGTTTTGTGGATTTCTCTGATCTCTTTGAAATAGGGATGGGTAAATACAATAAAGTGGTAATGGTTGGGATTGCCAGGAAAACAGCTCCTGCCAAATGAAAATGTTCAGATTCCTGAAATATCAAAACACAAAACACAAACTGTCTTCTTATCAAGAAAATGTTGCTAATATAATCAAATTAAGAATTGATAGGATCTGGAGTATCTTCTCAAAGTTCCCAGGCTTAGACCCTAAGCCTCAGTGTGACTTGGTTTGAAAATAAGGCCCTTAAAATGGTAATTAATTGCTTAGCATGAGTGAAGCCTTAGTTCCTGTTTGAATATAATCGGCATATTGGTGGGAGGACAAGGGTAGAAAGAGGAAAGAAAACAAACAGATCAAGTAGGGGGGGGGAGAGGCAAAAGGTAAAAGGAAAAAGGAAAAATATTAATTAAATGGATAACTAATATTTTCTGAAGGGAGGGTGAATCATTAATTCCATATAACTGGTTTCCTGATATAAAGAGAAAATGACATCAGAGTTATAAACACATGGCAGAAGTCTTGTAAGGACACTATGTGGAGAAGGCTACATGCAAGTATAAGGAGAGGTCTCAGGAAGACTTGATCTAACAGTTGTTAATGCACTTCTAGCTTGAAGGTCTAGGAGAAATTCTATCATTTCTGTTCATTCCTCCTGGTCTGTGGCATTTTGTTGTGTTGGCTTCAAAGTGTGTTTTAGATAAGATGATAGTGAAGCACCCCGGCAAGCCCAAGGCAATCATGAATCCTTAACCGGAAAGAGGGAGACAAGACAGTGAGAGGCCTTTAGGGAAGGAGGTGTGATGGTACAAGCAGAGTCTGTCAATACAGAAAGCATCTGTGAGTTCAGGGTGATGTTCAGCTCTCAGAAGTTGCAGGGCTTAAATATAAACAGAACACAGCTGGATTCTCTTTGTCAGACTCCTGGAAGGAATCTGGCCCTTTTGACTCCTTGATTTTAGTTCTCCCAAACCTACTTCTTATTTCGTTTGTTCAGAACCAGAAAGCTGGCAGGGAAGGGTCTATGTGTGTGTGTGTGTGTGTGTGTGTGTGTGTGTGTGTGTGTGTGTGT
>CAJQZJ010000841.1:14217-24756 GCA_907164525.1 Lophiomys imhausi | reverse complement strand
TGTGTGTGTGTGTGTGTGTGTGTGTGTGTGTGTGTGTGTGTGTGTGTTGGGGGGGTGTTTTAGCCAATTAAGTAGAAGATGCCTTGTTTCAACATCCATGGGAAGTTAACTGGCAGGTAAGGTGAGGTTAGGTAATTAAGCAGGAGATACTTTGTTATAACACCAACAGGAGGTAGCTAACAGAGAACTCTGCTTTTCCTACAGTACCTGAGGCAGGCACACAAATAACATCCATTAGTGGGGCTGAATTGAAAGACCTTGTTTTTCTTTTACTTTATATTTCTTTTTAAATTTTGAAATAGAATTGTACCACTTTTCCCCTCTCTTTCCTCTCTCCAGCCACTCCCAGGTACCTTCCATCAAATCCTCCCATGGCCCCCAGTCATGTTGATAGCCTATTTTTTTCTATGAAAAAAAATGCAATATATGTAAAATCATATGCATACATAATATGTGTGTATATGTATTCATAAATAGATAAATAAAACCTGCTGAGTCCATTTTCTTGTTTGTGTGTATAAGGTTTCAGGACTGACTCTGGTATATTGGATAATCAAGGGGGCTTCACCCTGGGAAAGGCTTGGTCTCCTTCTCCAGCAGTTATTAGTTTCCTGTAATTCTTTGCTAGATTCCTGGGAAATTATTTCTTTCCTGTTGAATAGGTCTTAATTCAAATTAGACAACCACTGGTTACCACCAACACATTATTGCCACATATTGCATGTTCAAAGATATTGTGCCACACTGGTCATTGTTTTGATTCATAGATATTACAGCTGCATAGGACTGTTTACTTGCTTCCCTTCCCTGGCAGTATGCATAGGATTTTCTACACTGTAGGAAGGAGGTTTCAGGTTAAATTCAGGTTGAATCATCCTACTCCCATGTCCAAAGTGTGTTCAGTGTCTTCAACATTAGGTTCAAACCCTCAGCTGAGGCAACCACTGGCCACTGGCTATATTGTTGGGGAACTCACTTGAACTATTGTGACCAATTATGCAAAAGGAAGTTTCCTGTGGGAAAGTCTGTGCTTTTCAGAACCCTGAGCCATACAACAGGCTTTTTTTAATGCTCAAGTTTTTCACCAAAAGTTGTCCTCAGAGTAGAATTTGACACACATTCTGATCTTATCTTTGGTGTGTTATTTTGAGAACTTAATCTTCTATTCAATACCAAGTCGCCTGTGCTGGAAATGACTTCCACTGCTCTTTACTTAGAAGTGCATACTTTGAGATCCTCTTTTGAAGAATATCTTCAGTAGGAAAATATCTCCTAGCCAATACAGAGTTCTCTTAAGAGAAGTAAAATGAGTTCTGTTCTGTTTTCAATAGCCTACTGAAACATCTCTTACCACCTAAGGCATATACTTACCAGTAGGTTCCTTATTCTATGCAAACTCTTGGACTAACTAACTAACAAACTAAATAGTTTTACCTGCCTTAAAGATTTCAGGACTTCAATAATTTGTTAATCATTTAGCACTACCATCTCATTAATATTAATAAAAACATGCAGATTCTGTTGTAAAAGCCACTTCAAAAGCTCAAAGAAACATAACTGTTATTGGATTGAAGTGATTGTGGACTAGAATTTGTGAGATTGAACTTGGATTGAGAGAAAACACTATTATTGGTTTATTGTAGCAAAAATAATTGAGGTTTCAACTGTATCTCTTTGATCTGCTTCTGGAATCTTTCAAGGCAGTTTCATGCACAGCTAAAATTGTGCATGGTCTGTCAGTGTCCCTTGGCTCAGAGAAATGTCCTTTAGGATATTCCTGGCACAAGGCTACCCTCACTTGACAAGTGATGGGATTTGTTCATTGTATGATGTTTCTGAGGGTTCATTCAGCAATGTGTCTCATATGCTCACTGTGTTTTATCAGCTTCCTCTTGGCCACCAGCAACCAGTTCACATAACTTCTTTCTGAAATCACTTCTAAATCAAACATCTGGTATTTTCCTGAATATCTTGGAATCTGGCATATTTTAACCAAGATGGTAATTTGTTTAACTTTGTTAATGTTTCTTAAATATTCACTCTGTGCCTGCCAGTAACCTTCAATTTGAGATGGCTAGAAAACCAGAAAAAAAGCCTCTAAAATTATATCTAACTTACAGATGATAACTAATATTCATTGTATCCCTGTAGATGGTAAAACTTGGAATCAATTCCTAGCATTCTATTGCTTCTGCTGCTGGTTGCTATCTTTCATCTTTATTTTTTCATTCTGATAGATAACAAGTATGGTTAACCTATGGCAACATACTCTAAAACTCTAGTATATCAGTGCTTTTAACTTAAGATATTAAAAATGTGACCTTTTATTGTGATACCTGCAAGGAACACTTGTCTTCCCTGAATAACTTCCCATTTGTACATTTGTGTCAAACAGGAAATGTGATGCCTTGGGGTGAGTCACCTTACAGGTCCTCTGAAATACTGACTTTGTACTACCTAAGTTATTTGTGATGTAGTCCAACTGGACAGTTCTACAACACAAGTATTTTATTGGATGAAGTCTATATCACCACTATGAGGCAAGGGCTGGCTAGTTTTTCTTTTTTTTTTTTTCAGAAAACTCCAGGTAGAAAATATTTTAGGTACTGTGGACTAAGGGTGTGCATTATAATTACGGAGTCCTGCCACTGCAGCATGAAGTCCACAATAGACAAACTGTAAATGAATGAGCAAGGCTGTGTTTCAGGAAAATTAACTAAGATTAATTAAAGTAGGCAACAAGCTCACCTACCATTCTCAGATTTGCATGCAGAGAAATGTGACTAAGGTGCTGGAGGAAAGACATGGAAGAAGAAAAGTACCAGGAAAACTCCAGACCTGCCTACAATCTCTGGTATTCTGGAAATTCTGGAGGTAATTCCTCTCCTGAAAGAAAACAACACAAAAAAGTAAGCCTTCTCTCTTTGTGTTCCATGAGGACCTGATTAGCTCCTGTCTCACAGATTTTAGTTTCCTTTTTTGTATTTGTGTTGAGCTTAAAAGCTGAGCACAGTCAATGCAGAATGAGAGATGAAGGTATTGTCTGAATACCTGGAAAAATACATAAATATTACAGCTGGTGTACTTTGTCTTTGAACAATCAGGCTTTGAATAGTTTTACTTGCTGATCTTTTGTTGGCATTTTCATTTTAACCTTCTAACACCAAACTTTACCAAAAGATGTATAACTAAGAAATATTTTCTCAAGGTTGGATCCAGCATGCTAGGAGGCTGTTCAAGAAAATTATTTTTTATGAGCTTTCCAAGAAAACCTTTGAGGCCTATTTTGGAGAGTCCAAAGTACTCTACAAAGAAATTGCTGTCTCATTCTTGATATTTTAGTAGACTTCCTGAGCTGATAATATAGAAACATAGTTGTAAAATATTTGTGAGTCCATTTGCTGAGAAAATATTTTGAGGAACAATGATATTAATTAATAGATCATTATAAGTATTATAGATCTGACAAAAGATGTTTTGATTTGACGTTTGAAACAATGAGCCCTTTATTATTAGAAGAAATCAATCAGTAACAAATAGTCTAATAAAACTGTTCAGATTTTGTAATCAATGAGATTTTTAAAAATAGGCTCTAGCTGGGCTGGGTGGCTCATTCCTTTAATTCCAGCACTTAAGAAGCAGATGCAGGCAGTTAACTGAGTTCAGCACTAGACTGGTCTAAAAAGAGAGTTTCAGGACAGCCAGGGTCACACTGATTGTCCCTGCAGCAAAGGATTTATGAAAATGGAACTGCCAAATCAGGTCAAGGAATGTTCTTAAAACTTCAATTGCTTTTTCTGCAATAAACAATATACTATATGTATATTACATCTCCCACGAACCACCCACCTCTACAATATCTGTTGCTTAACCTATATCAATATATACCAGAGGGTAGGTGATGTGTTTAACAGTTAATACCTAGCAAGAGGAAGGTCACTGGGGCTCTCACTTCAGAAGTGCTGTTCTCATGGGACCTAAGTAGCTACTATAATGGTAGTTTTTGTTTTTGTTGTTGTTTGTTTGTTTGTTTTTTAAGTGCACCCTTCATTATTTCTTGTCTCAATATGTGTTCTGAGTATGGTGCTATCTTCATGTAGCTATGTACCTAAAGGAATCCTCAAAAGAGTGAGTTCTGAATCAATTCTTCCACTTTAGATTTTCAGCGTCGAAAATTGTAGTTAAATAGATTATTTTTCCCATAAAGAATGTGACCTCTAAGCTCAGGGACTTAATAATGACAACAGAAAGTAGACCGATGGACAGCCTCTCAGGGAAAGGAAACCAGATGTTGGTACACAGACCTCTGTCTTCTCTGCACTCTCTTTCAACTTGGAAATGTTTCTAATTACCTGTTTCAGAAATTGGACATGTGGGAAGTTTCTTTTAAAGAAAACTGTTCACCTGTTAATGACAATAAATGAAATAAACCCAAGCTAATGAGAAACACATTGCTTTCTTTTCTTAATACTTTCATATTTGCTATAACCAGACTTTAGCATCCCAAATAAAAATTCCATTTTCCTATCTCTTCAGTACCTCTCTGATCTCCACTCAAGAGAGATAAAATTTGTTCATTTTAGGTACATTTTACAGGTGATATTCAATAAAAGAGCAGAACATCCCCCATATGGTTCTGTTCATGAGGAGTAACTGTCCAGTTCAGGTTTTGAACATCATTAATAAGGAATTTTTAAAAAGTCAAGCCAAGATGTATTTATCAAGAGTTAGCCCTCTGGGGACTAAAGGAACCTTTAATAAATGTCCATTTTTCTACTCTCTCTTGGCCTTCAGAGAGATATAGCCTTGTGCTGTTTCTTCAAGTGACTTTTAGATTTTTCTCAGACTTTAAAACCGATTCTATTAAACAGGAATAGATTCAAAGGTAGCTATGAAAAGCCAGGTGGAGTATTGGTGTAAAATACAGAGGAGCCCAAGGATGTTAGCTTTGAGTTATGACAGGTTTGGTAAATGCCTAATGCAAATTTACTGAGTGAATATCTTACTGAAGTCACTATTACTGAGTCTTAAACTGAGTTCTTCTATAAAGGAAGGGATTTTGAAACGGACACCATCAGACTTATAGACTAGACCAATACAGACTGGCATAATAATTTTTGGAAAGTGCTTCTTGTGACAAACCAAAGGAATAAGCAGGTGTTCTGCTTGCATGAAAACCACTCACAGTGGAAAATATTGATATGTATGTATTGTGTACAAGCAATCAAGAAAATTGCATATGGTCTCTCTGGCAAAATCAAGTGGGCCTATGTTAAAAATAAATCCTGTCTGTCAGAGAAATGGGGCCAAAAGGCTGAAGATTGATGCTCTAATGTATGAAGAGAAATTGGGAACTGTCCAGGAAGCCAGTTGTCTGTCGTTTCTTAGTTTTGGAAGCTGCTGGCCCTGCACTTCCTGTATAATCAGAAATATTTATCCTTCTTAGGTCTGTGATGTGGTTGAAGACTACATAGTTATAGACTCATAGTTAAATTTTGAGTTGTCTAGGAATCAAGAGGGTGTTCTGGATCTAAGAAGATGTTTTTAAAATGGTGATGCAAGTTAGTATGAAAGCTGAGTTAGATATAGAACTTTAAACTCATGGAGATGGTTAGATAGTAGAATGTTAAAGTCAGGTGCCAAATACATATGGACTGGACATTGTATGCTGAGCCTTATGATTTTCATAACTGTGGCCTAATTATTTTTGTTTTGTATTGTATTTGTTGTTATAAGAGAAAGAGCCATTTGTTGGACTGAAAGGGAGAGCTGTGTAGGGGGGAAGGTATACCTTAAACTTTAAAAGAAAAAAAGGAAGCAGATGGGGGATGTAAGGGGGGGAGAAAGTGGAAGGGTGGGACTGGAGGAGGGAGTAGGGAGGGGTTTGATTGAGATGTAACTTGGAGATATAAAAAATAAACAAATAATACATAATTAAATGAATGAATGAATAAATAAATAAATAAATAAATCCTGTCTATATGGCCAATGTTATAAGCACATACAGGACAAAATTTCATTTAGGTTGCTTGTAATTACTATTTCAAATATTTGCAAAAGGGTTCTCCAGCCCCCCTCCCCAACTCTGTGTGTGTGTGTGTGTGTGTGTGTGTGTGTGTGTGTGTGTGTGTTACTTTAAATGTGAAGCCCAACCAATTGACAAAGGGGAAAGGAAAGACAGTTTTCACAGGTTCCCAGTTGGATCCATTCTGGCCCACTCCTCTAACTGGAATTCAGCACACTTCAGAAGCACAGGTAAACCCTCATTATCCTGAAACTTAATCAGAAACACCATTTGTACTTGCCTACAAACCAGGGTTAAAAACAGACCAGCCTGGAGGGATTAGCTGTCTGAACCTATGCAATTTGCCTCTTTAATGACAGAAGCTGCTGCACTGAGAATGTTCCCAGGGCTCCATATACTGTTTCAATTTTGTTTCTATTTTCTAATGCAGGGTACAAAAGACTAGACTGGCCTTTAGCTGCAGTCAAAATCACTAAAGACAAAAGAAGGGACCCTTAGTCTTGTCCCTGAACCGGCATGCCTGTGCTTCCCAAAATTGAACTCTGGGTTGCTAGGGACAACCTAAGAAATCCACAGTGGGGCTGATGGGTTTTCTTTTTCATGCTTCAGTGGCGGGGACCATTAATTTTCAAAACACAGTATAAACCCCATCTGGGATCCAAAGTGTTTGTGGAGATAGCATGCCAGGGAAAGGAGTTACTGAATGAATTAAAAGTAAATGTCACTCCCTCAAATTCAGTCTGGTAAACACAGCTTGGGGAAATATTTCCTTTTGCTTGAATGACAGCTATTGAAAGCAGGAAATGCGGGCCTTCAGACCTGATTAGGTCTGCACCATGTATCATGAGTGGTCAGCCGGCTTGGATCCAACGGTTTAGTTCACCAGAAGGTCCTTTCCTGCTCACTGTCCATTTCTGGAGCCCAAAGGCAGTCTGCAATGGAAGCTCCACAAACTTCACTTTATAGTCCAACAAGATTAATAAGACAACCCAGTAAGGGACCAAAACAATTTCCTCCCCTTCTCCAAAACTCTCAATTGCGTTTGCTGCTAATGACCATGAGTCTGGACCAGCAGTTGCTGAAAGTTCCTAGGGTTCAGTGTTTATGGCAGAGAATCAAATTTTGTTTCTTATCTAAATTGCTAGTCCATTCTTGGTTTCATCTTGATTACACTGGAGAACTGTTGTCACTCTCTTGATTTTGGTGGAAAGGATAGTTCAGACATGCACCATGTCTGATAACTGATATTAGAAATACTGAAGTAAATTTTATGACACATCACTAATCGTTTACAATACAAAGTACAGCTGTGGATCACGTACATGTATTGTGTAGCAGCGGCAATAACAAGCAGTGACTAATGTGGCTGTGCCACCCCTATATGACAATGAAATTTATGACAAACTAAAGCCATATTATGAGCTGATTCCTTTGGTACTAGAACACCCTCATTGGTCGTGAGGTGTAGTCTCTGAAAGGTAGAAAGTTTGCTACCTGGGACCCAAGAGCATCACAAATTGGGAGGCCAACACACAAGTAAAAACATGTGGAAAATAATAACAATAAAAAGAATGAAAATTAGTGGCACTTTTCAGTACACTATGGTGGGGCGAACCAGGGCTATTCTGTTCAGATCTCCATGAGTCCAGGCTGTCAGTACCCGGTACCCATGTTACCTTTTTAAACATTTGGTTCATCTAAGGTCTTTCTGATTCCTGTGACTGACTCATCTCTGTCTCGTGGTCCCTGGATTTTTGTAGCCTCTGAATTGGAGAGTTAGAAGTCCAGAAGTTCCAGGCAGTTGATTGCCTACTGTATCTTATAGCTGGATTGACAAATTGGGTGAGAAAGGCACCACAGCTCTCTGGCTTAAAGTCACAGCAAAAAATCTGAAGGCAGTTAAGTCCTTTCTGCCAGATTGACCTGGGACAGGGACACTAAAAAACTTCCTTTCTTAGTTTCCTTCCCTTCCAGACCATTTCTACTTCTATCTCCATCCCACTGTTTTCTCCCTTCTGCTGAGAGACTGTCCTTAGTAAATCACTTGCTTGGGAATTCTTGTTTGAGAGTCTGATTAGGACATAATGTTCTATACCATCGATGCAACTCTATTACATATGCTATAATGTTTACATATACAGTATCTAACCTGTACAATATAGTCCAGGAAATTGTAGGTCAGAGAATGTAGTCAACCTGCTCAGTATCATGGAGTGGTGAGAGAGTAGCATGTGCCTCCTCTAGGAAGGAGGGTGTAATAAAGAGGATGGACAATGCGTGCATATAGTGATAGCAGAAAATAATACCCATTACTCTACAGCACAGTAAGGTGGCTGTAGTTTCGCATTTCATTTTTATTAAGAACAAGAAAAGAGTACCTTGAGGGCTCCAAATACAAAGAAATGCATTTCTTGAGAGGAGTCGAAGATGTTTAACAACTGGTTGGTTATTATACATTGTATACAGGTTGCAAATCACCACACTGTGCCCCATCCACATCATAACCACTCTGTGCTAGTTATAGAAAGAATTTATTTAAGTGTATAGAATGTAGCCCAGCCTCATCCTCAAGTGCAAATAAAGCAAGCATACCTGTGCCTCTTGAACTTGCTGGCTGACCTTTCGTGTATTACATATACACTTGGAATAGTCTGGGACATGGGGTCCAGAGATGCTGCTTAGAAAATATCACACTTAAAGAGAATGGTCTTCTGCTAACTAGGCCACATACCAATGCTGAATTCTTACTAAAAATATTATTTTGAGAAGACAAAGGTAAGCATAGATTGTATTCTGTATTCACTGAGGAAAAATAATTTAAGTATAAAAGGGCCCTTACTCCTGACCTTGTAAGCAAAGTAAGTTTCAAAAGCTGCTGCATGAACCTTTCCAGGCACATTTTTGAGAGTACTTGTGTTTGAAGTTGCTGGACTTATAGTAACATGGCCTTCACAAGAGACAAACCTTTGCAAACAGTAAATCAATAAAATCACCCCTTGTGCCCACTGAGGAAGTTTAGAAGCTTGTAGCAAATGACAAAGGTCTAAGAAACCTTCAGCTAAGATTTTTTATAGTGAATTAGTGCAAATTAAAGTTCTCAAATGGAGAGAATTATAGTTATCTGTTAGCTTCATCCTTCTCATTAGTAACTTCCACTGGGCTTCCATCACACAAATAGCTGTATAAAGTAGCCCTGAAGACAAACATAAGGATCCTTTTCTCAACTTTCTTAATAAAACATTACTTTCTGATCACCCTTGTATTCACCCCAAAGATTCCACTCTCTTTTGATTTAACTTTATTAGCTTTGAGGCATGGGGATCCAGGGATGTCACAGCCCAGGGTGGTTAGGACTCACACTGGAATCATTGCCAACAGTCCTATGGGACCATCTCTTTGACACAATCTTTCTTCCCCTTCTTTCCTGGACCTTCCAGGGCAGACAGATAAACAATGCCTACTTCCCCACTTTATTTTGTGCTAAAGAACTTATCAGCAGCGAGTAACAACAATGAAGGGATAAAATTAGGGTCTGAGTGTCAGTGAATACACAGTTGGTGGAGTGTCTCAAAAGGAGGTAGACCGTCAGGAAACAGTGATATCTTTTAACACTATTTTCAAAACCCATAGATCTTTAAAATTGTGTTGCAAGTTAGTATGAATATTGAGTCAGATATAGACCTTTAAACTCATGGAGATGTTTAGATAGTAGAATGTTAAAGTCAAGTACCAAATACATATGGACTGGTCATTGGGAATGTACGTTAAGCCATATAACCCTCATAACTGTGGCCTAATCACCTCTGTTGTACTGTATTGCATTTGTTATTATAAGAGAAAGAGCCATTTGTTGGACTGAAAGGGGAAACTGTAGGGGAAAATAAGATATACCTTAAACTTAAAAGAAAAAAAAAGGGAAGAGGATGGGGGATTGAGGGTGGGAGGGTGAGACTGGAGGGGGAATAGGGAGGGGACTGCGATTGAGATGTAACTTGAAGATATAAAAAATAAAGGAAAAAAACCCAGTCACCACTTACCCATTAATTAGTGCAGATATAGATGATTATAGAGAGTGTAAAGTGCCATATCTCAAATTACATGAAGTTTTCCTCCAGAGGTATTTATGTTCTGCATAACATAGTTGTCCTTAAATGATGAGTGGAATTTTTAATTTTAAAATTAAGCATATTTGTAAGAAAATGAAGATCACAGTTATGACAGGATGAATCAATTATTTACAGACTTTGATCTTTGTAGTTTGTCTTTTTTAAAGATTTAGCCCCAAGGAACTGTTTAGCTTCCAGTGCAAATATTTACAGTGAGAATTTCTAGTCATGTATATGACGATCTGCAAATGTAAAGAATTCAAGTAGGATATATAGCTATCACATCAGACATAGAGATAGCTGATTATCAATTAATGGCACACACAATTTTGTATAGTGTGTATCTATTTAAAAGTTTGTGTGTGTGTGTGTGTGTGTGTGTGTGTGTGTGTGTGTGTGTGTGTGTGT
>CAJQZJ010000841.1:0-12153 GCA_907164525.1 Lophiomys imhausi | reverse complement strand
CATACCAGTGGCTGCCTGGACAGTTCCCATTTTCTCTCCATACATTATAGCATCAATCTTCAGCCATTTGGCCCCATTTCTCTGACAGACATTGATAGTAGAGCAGGAATTATGAAGGACTTACCTACCCTGTCTTGGCAGAGCTAGGCTGTCGACTTATCTGCTTCCAAGTTTTGTCCTTTTTGGACAGAAGTCTTCTACAGTTGAAGCAAGGGGTTTTTCTTCCCAAGAGAAAGGCTTACCACCAATTCATTCATCTCACACTGGAGATTCTTCAAAGCTCATCTTCCACTTGGAGTAGAATAGGGGGTGCTGTCAGGAGCTGACATGTCTCGATATCAAAAAATCTTAAGTTAAGAAAACATCTTTGAATGCCATATTCTGCAGATCTCTTGAGGTTTTTGAAGATGCCCTATCTATCTCTTATATTTAGATAAGCAAATATTGCTTGTCTCTTAGCAACTTGATTTCTGAGTAGCTTAGAAAATAACTGTGATAGACTGTCATAGTAACTAGCAAAATGACACGTTTTCATGACTATTAGTTTCCGTTTCTTAATTATCCTAAACAGTTTATGTCGGTTGGTAGTGAGAGGTCAAAACTTGACATTTCATTTTTAAGTATTACTACAAACAATACCTTTAAGAAGCATTACCCTTAATTTTGTATCAATATACAAAGATCAATACCAATGTGGCCAAATATAATCTTAATTTTGTTTCAATATACAAAGATCAATACCGATGTAGCCCAATACAATCTTAATTTTACATTAATATACAAGGGTCAATACCATTGTGGCCAAATATAATCTTAATTTTGTATCAATATACAAAGATCAATACCGATGTAGCCCTATACAATCTTAAAGTTGCATTAATATACAATGATCAATACCAATTTAGCCAAATATAATATTAATTTTGTATCAGTATACAAAGGTATAAGGCTATATTCAATAATCTGTCCTTTTTTCTTGATCTTTCCTATACTATGTCTATGCTCCATTTTTCTCAAGTCTGTTCACTCCTATATAGGAGAGAAAGGAGGATACAGAAAAGCAAAAGAGAAAAGTCCCTGGGTCTAACCTCCAAAACCCATTTAACAAGACCATTCTTTTCCCCTAAATAACAAAATTTTCTATTATCTATCAAATAACCAAAGGGGGAGAACACCCTTCCCACCTTCTGGGGATGGGACGTTGTTCTCTTAAAATGACTTCCTGCTGATTTCGGACGTATTAAACCTGTTTGGGGCCCAAATAAGAATGGAAAAATGGTTAAAAATGTTAATAGAATCATTTGATGTTCAGCCCTTTTGTGGTTTGTTTAGCTCCAAAATATCAAAATAACTTCTTCTTTAATCCGGATTGATAGGTAATACTTTATATACTGTCAAAAAACCAAATTTGCTCCAGGAAAAATATTACCTGACCCCCCACAAAAAAAAAGGTAATTGTCCCAGAGTTAGGATTAGGGCAGGGCTCTGTTCTTATCTTTCCAGGAGATTTAAAGCATCCATTCAAGGAATCGAGGGACAACTGGACAACGGAAACCTCAGCAGAAAACAGATCAGACACCAAAGAAGACGAGTGGCCCAGATGATCCAGCCTTGCAGACTTCTTCAATAGCAGTTTCCTCAAAAGTCTACAACCACAACAACTCAAAATCGCTAAGATCGTTCAGCTTCACAGACTACTCCAGCCAGATCTTCAGTAAAGCTCTGAAGATCAGCTTCTGTCTATGAACTTCTTAGGACATCTAAATCTCTCAATATTCTTAATGATCTTTGCATAGCTAGGGATTTCCTATGTCAGAGGATACTTGTGTTGTCACAGCTTGGGTTCAGGAGTTCACGTTTCCAATATCAGGTTTGGTCATCACAACACATTTTGTTTTTAGTGAGGGTGCATGAGATGATTTACATGGAATTGACTTGTAAAAGGATATGTCCTCTTGTATATTCATTAAGAGATATTTTTGCATTTTCCATAGAAGTAGAGGAAGAATTTTCATTTTTATGCATTTTTGAAGTAGTGTCTTATTGTTATTTCATGCTTCTTTATGAAGAAGAGCCTATAGTCCATCCTTTAGAGAAAATGTAATTCTGTACTTTAGTGTAGAAAAAAATAGCTAATTAAATTGTTTACCCAGTATTTATATAATCTTTAATTGTTCAGCCGTGTTAATCCTTAACCCGCCATTATAAATGAATACACACAGAAACCACATGGATCTTAAGAAGCCTAGGTCTGAGTTCTGTAATCCTAGCCCATCTAAGCTAGCTCATAGTACTATTACCTAAATATAACCCCATATATACATAAGTCCCTTGTACTATTTATTCTCCACGCTAAGGTAATGTTCCAGGCTATGTGGAAGGATCTTTTTTAATCTACCTCATGGCTTGTCCTCCTTGTCTGCTCCTGACTTTTTCTCTGACCTTCTTCTTCCCAAGATGCTCTCTGTCTCTCTCAAAAGCCCTGCACACCTTAGTCCCACCTATCTCTGTCTTTGCCTAATTTCCAGGCCTCAGCATTTATTTAACCAGTCAGAGTCAATTAAGTAACATATAGCAAACAGGACCAATCAGCACTTATAATGCTTAACACCACCACATCACTTTAGTGTTATAAATGTCATCAGATACTAGAGTGGGCCATGGCATGAGAACTGTGTCTGATCCTACTAACCTACAGTGGAAGGAGATACTTGATTCCTAATGTCAGTCTAGACTCATCTGAAAGAAATAAGTATCTCTACCTCTGTGATGGCTTTCAGATCCTCAGAATATCTATGTCCTTGGTGTCTGTGTGTTATCATTTTCACTTGAATCTAATATTCAAATACCATCTTCTTTCTCTACTCCATGACTCTCATGCTCCTGTAGAACATGTCAGATTTACTTAGATGCCTTGTCTCCTCCCCATGCACAAATCTCCTTATTTATGATTGCCTGTACCCTTGAGTGTCTGCTTTGACTCTCTATTAACTGGAAGCAGTTTCTGGTGACTCCAGTCATTGCTGATCATACAATCTGATGGGATTATTTATTATTCTCTCCTGAACTCTAATTGCTTCTGCTGCATATATAATTACCATAGAAATAACCGCATTATCAAAATGCAACTGTCATTTCCTAGGGAAAATTAAAGCCTAAAAAACATTCTTGATAGATACAATGACTTATGAAATAATATATCTCAAAACCATATCATGTATGTGTGTATGTATGTATGTATCTATCATCTATTTATCTATTACCTCTATAGATAAGAAACAGAGTAACTGTATGGCTGTATATACTTCACAACAAAAAGGACATGGAAACAATTACTATTACTGAAGGTAATACTCTACAAGGTAAACCTTGAAAACAGATTTAGCCTTCACTGGTCCAATGGAAATGCAAGGTTGGGATCCTGAGAGCCACAAGATACAACAATTTGTTAAATGACTAATATAGGAAGTATTGTACAAATATTGATAATTTCGCATCTTAATTAGCACACACCCACACACATACACACACACCCTTATTTATTAATACCAAATTGTAATTGTCAGCACTGTCAAGCCTGAAAGAATCTTATCTAATACCACTGTCCCTTCCATAAGGCATGTTAGAGCTTCTTGCCAGTAGGAAAATCAATCAACATTTTAGTGTTGAATCTGAATATCATTTTAAAGACTGAAATCAACAAATCAAACATAAAAATATGAAAAAAAATCTTCAACTAAAGAAATTCTGTTAAAGATACTCATTTGTAATATAAAAAGCTAAACAAAACTGCAGAGGGCATCACCTTGTTTTCTATTTTCTTCACTTATAATCGGATTTTTGTCTTGTAGTACAGGATAACTATACTACAACCAATGTACCAAAAGGAACAGGAACATAGACTTGGTACCTGCTAATGAGACACTTTGCCCTAGTGGTGTTGCTGCCTTGTAGGCCCCCAGTGTACGAGGAAGCTCTTAGCCCTCATATGACTGATATGTAGGGACTCCACTTGGGAGGAGTAGGCTAGAAAGGAGAATGGGCAGAGGGTGGGAGGGGGGACTTGGAGGGGTGGAAAGAGGGCACTGTGATGGAGATGTAATTTGCAGTAATAAACATAAAAAACCCCTTGTTTTTATCTACCTGGGAATGTCTGGGTTGGGCCATACTCATATACACCACTTTGTTCATGGCTGTAAATGGCCTGCTAGGCATCATGTATGTTGGATTTGAAGTAACAATGTAGTTTTACAAATAAATAAATATAAATATATGGAATCTGTGAATAATAAGGGTAATAGCTTACACAGAAAGGTTAGGAAGGGTGTTGTGTTATTAAAATTATTTGAATATCTTTGTATTGCTGTTATTGCATAAGAATTACTTTAGTTCTCAGACTAAACAAATGCTTTTAAGAAGTTTAAGCCAGAAACATCAGCCATGCTATGAATATTTCAAAAGCAGAGAGAGAACAATCTTCTCAAGTTTACTGGTATTTTTGTTTTTCCATTTGATGATATGAAAACTGTCAGGCATGCAATCAAGTCTAGATTCACACATTGCTTCCACAACTTACAGGCATGGCTTTCTCATCAAGATACCTAAGATCTTAGCTTCACTTTCCTTATATATGTGAAGTCTTTTAACTGTGAATTGCCCATCAACACATAGTATTTCCTCTCTCCACTGAAATGCCTTGGAAGTTCATGGCTAATGTGAGTGCACAGTGCTTCTTCAAATATTCCTGACACAGACATTTGCCTGATATCCTGTTCAAATGTAGACTTATACAGTAAGTCTCGGGATAAGGTGGAGATAAATCAATATCCTGTACTTCCAACATGCTCTATACTGCTGATCCTGTGCGTTCATGGATGCATTTTGAAGAACAAAATTCCACATTATTAAAAATATCTCATCATTCACATATCAAAAGTTTTGGTTTATTCAAAGTATTTCCTTCTTCAATTCTCCATAAACATTTATTTACTGACTGAAGTGCTCCAAGTCAAACAGGCCTCAGGCAAAAGAAATGGAGACTCATCGCAAAAATTGCTGCTAATTCTCTTAGTTTCCTATGCAATGTTCTTTTTTCTTTATCCCACTGAGCATAGATGATATTTAAGTTTAGAAGAAGGGCACATCTGAAAACTATTCTTAGCACACCTGATATGAAGTGTCCGCTCTCAAGTGCATATTTTAGTTCATAGAGTAATAGAATCTAGGAAAATGAGCAGAGACATTTGAAGTATAAAAATATGAAAAAGGTATTCGAGTATAATTTTCATGTCAAATTGAGATTGTAGATACAACTACTATATGTTTTCCATGTGTTAATAAACTATTATTCAAGTATTACCCCAGAAATGAGTGATTATATGAGTAATTAGATGAACACAAAAGTTCCTGCCTTTGTTGCTGTAAGATACTGACTTACTTTTTAGCTTTAATATGATAAATCTTTAAAAAGGAGAACACGAAATTTTGATTTGCTATGGTTGGCAAAGTACTTGGTGAGGCCTTTTATGAGGGTGGTATATTTCAATTCTCCCTTCCAGCATACCTGTGGGTGGCTGAAATTCTAAAGAAAATGAGAAATGCTTTCATTCACATAGATATTTTGAGTGCAGTGTAAGTAGAAACAGATAGAAGGGCACAAGATTATCATGATTTCTATGAAGAGAGCATTGATGCTCAATGTGTTCTGAGGAGGTGAGAAATCGGGAACAGAAGGTGACTGGGATGATATTGTGGATCCAAAGTGTATCTGGTTCAGTGAGACACCAATGTCTTGGGTGGCTGTCAAGGGAGGTTGGATGAAACCCTGGAGGCTGTTGAGCTTTTCTATTTTGCTGACGCTTATTATGAAATATTGAACTTTTTCTCTACTCAGCTTTGTGCTGTCTCTGAAGATATCAGTTCTTTTATGCCTTGACATTTCTGTTTTGAGTTTCTTCAGACTCTGACTGATAAACAAGCAAGAAGAAGGCAAGATCCAGGCTTTTAAATAAGGGCAAGGAATATTCTTTTTGAAAAAGGAGAAATCTTTGCAATCGAGAAAAGTAGCTAGAAGTAGACTGCATTACTAATTAATGTATTAAGACAAAGTCTCTATATTTTCTTTTACTTTCAGCCCACCCTAAGATTGAGCAGATTTCTTCCTGTTACTCTTAGACCATGAACACAAAAAAGAAAAGAAATGTGGCTCTGATGTCACAGATGTCTTGAAACCTTAATAAAACATAACACAAATAGCTGATATAAAATGTCTAATGGAGACCATGTCTACAGTAATGATTATTTAAAGTAACAATTCTCATTGTATTTGAGTATCCTTTTTATGACAGGCATTCTGATAAATCACGAACACATACAATTTATGTATCGTATGATAATACAGCCAAGGGCACCATTTTTCCTTTTGGACATATGATAAAATTGCTTCTAGAAGAAGTTAACAGTGAGTTTCTTGTCTCAAAGATAGTAGGCAGGAAAGACAAGTTTTCTCTGCATATATCTATCTTGATAATTGATGCCAAAAAGTTACGAACAAAAATCATACCTGGTAAAAGTTTCAAAATGTTGGACCTTTTGCTTTCAATCTGTCATTTTGTCAAGCTAATTTTACCTACCAACATGATGGCCAAGTATTGTTCTCAGCTAGCAAATATCCAAGAGCCTATACTAATGTTACCATTCATTTTCTATATGTGCAACCTCCAAAAATTTCCCTTGTAAATCCTCCCCTAACAGTTTTTATTATCATTTGTCTTTAAAGAGATCCCTTAATTATTTCTTGCAAAGAGTGCCCTCTTATATTGTGCAAAGCAAAGAATTATTAACATTATCAAGCCTGATGGAAAAAAAACATCAGCATTGAAAGTTCTGGTACATCTTGGGGCAACATTTCGTAACACTTCTCCTGAGCATCCCATCTTAGACATCATTTTGTAACCCTTTACCCAAAGTAATGATCTCTGTATGGCTCTAATTAGCTATATTAGTCAGATTAAGCAATACTATTCTTTTCTGAAGAAATAGACAAGTTTTCTCTCTTGGTGGGATATCATAACAATGATGTTTTCTTCCTCTCACCATAGTTTGATGTTACTAGATTCACTGCAACTAGGAAACAGAAAGATAAAGAAGGAGTAGAGGTGGAAAGAACCCTGAATTGACTTTGCCTGAACCTGACACACACTACCTTTGTGTTTTCAGTCCACTAAACTGAAGTACACCCAGGTGACCCTAACTTATTCCAAACATAAATGACTCGATATTTGAAAATATTGTCTTTTCTGCTTCCCCTCTCCCACTGACCAAATCCCCTCATATGTTGATAGAGTTTGTTTTATTTGCTATATTAACAAAATAAAATATATAGTGACTACCACACAGCAGGCATTCTATATATACTTGTTGAGTGAAGGACAACTTGTGATATATTTCCAGTGGCCCCACAATTTTGGGTAATTATTTCATTTAGAAATAACCTGCATGTCTCTTGTAATCTATGCTAATGTACAATGATATATTGTGGTCAAAGGGATTATGAAGATGATGTGCTTATGTAATTATCAGTCCTCAATATCTTTCTCAGTGCATTCTGAGACTGACTGAATAGTTTCTTCTCAAGGGGTTCCTGTAGTCAGGAAGCATAGCCAACTATTTAGAGTAGAGGAATGGACTGGGAGAAGAAAGATAGAAGGAAGGAGATAGAGGGGAAACAAGAGAGAGAGAGGGGAGAAAAGTGAATAAACTTAACTAGCAGCAGCAAAAGTTAGGGATAGACTTTTAAAGTTTGTCCTTAATAGATGAAAATGATGTGTGAACAGCAACCTCTCTTGGAACATTGCTCCCATTCTCTGTGTTTTATGTCCTCTTCTGATGTGGAATATAAGGGGTCCAGAAAAGGATCCTCTAGGAGTGTGACTAGATGCTGAAGAGTGAGCCCTGCCCTGTCATCCAGATCACACCAAAGGAAGAATCAAGGTATAGGAGTAATTAAAAGTCTGGATGCTCTGACAAGATGTATACCTGTAGAGTTGTTAATGAAACAAGAATACATATGCTCCTTCAAATGCGATCTCTTTGAGAAAACAGCTCCCAGGGTTGCTGTCTAAATGAATGCTGCCTCTTTGAGACTGCCATCTGTCACATCAGGAACGTGGTCTCTCCTCTCTGAATTGTATTTATTTTCATGAATTAGCTCCTCTGCCAATCTGGAAGCTCCTCCAGGAGATACACTCATGTTTTATTCAGGTTTGTTCCTCTCTTAGGCTCAGCACTTGGGCCTCAATTCTTCGAATACCCAAAACAAACATGTCATTTCATCTATGTCCTTTTCTAAGGTAGACCGTTGCAAGTCACTTCACAGTTTAAAAGGGAATACGTTTAAACTCTGAGAGAGAAGCATGGTGAGTGACAAGTCCAATAGTACAAAGGAATTAGAGAAATATTTTCTGTAGTAGAATGTGTTGCATATTTCAGTGTGAATTTTGATATGCATTTACTTTTATTACTGACAGTTTTAAAAACATCCCAAAGCAATAATTGTGTTTTCCTTGATTACATTACTACACACACATCACTAGATGGTGGACAAAAAGAATCAGATTATAGAAGTAAATGGAACTCCTCACTTTGAATCATAAGAGGACACGGGAAGATTCTATCCAAATAATACTAATCTTTTTACAAGATGGAGTAATAATGCTACATTATTTCAGGTCTTTACAAATATGCCTATCTCCATGATGAAACCTTTTTTTTTTTTTTTCTAGAGCTATGTGTTGTTTCTACAACATACAGGACATCCCACATTATATTGGCCAAAAATTATAATTGTAATAAGGTTGGTATTTGGTCAAATGCCTGTATCTATCTGTGTCCTTTTCTTCCATTCATTTGTTCACTCATTTAGATTCCATGCAGGCAATTATCTATTACTGTGCACTACTGTATTGTGTTTGTTGAGACCATGAAGTAAGATTCTCTCTACTTTTCTGCACTCACCTCACTGTGTACATGAAATACACATGGGTGAACAAGAGAGTTGGTATAAACCACTGCTAAATGAGACCCATAAAGGCTTTTGTTTTGGCTTTGGTTGGTTGGTTTTCACTAAGAGATTAATAGATAATGACTCTCTGTGTGTGTGTGTGTGTGTGTGTGTGTGTGTGTGTGTCCTCAGCACTCATTTGCCAATGTTCTAATCCCAAACAAGTAGATGTGTGAGGGTTACAATCGTGTTGGTAGAGTCCTCATAGTAGGATTAGTGGTCTCATAAAAAGAATTCTATATTGCTTCCCTCTCCCATATCTTGTCTTAAATTTCTTTCCCTCTTATCTCTGCCTTATAAAATGTATCTGTCTGTATGCCAGAAGACAATATTCAACAAAACCTGTCCATATTGTTCCACAACCTCAGATTTCTGAGCATCCAGAACTGTAAGAAATAAGTATCTATTTATTAATTTAATCTGTCTGTTATTGTTATACCAGCCAGATATGATTAAGATGCACAATGACTGATGTGAACATGGTACATTTTTGGAAATATTTATTGTTTGACTACTAATTTTCATACATAGCTGGTACTAACATATTAATGAGAGATTTCCTGCATTTCACAAAGTATATGATATAACTGCTTTGACCACCTATAGGAACCCAGTTAAATACCAGTGAAAATTTTTAATCCATCCAGAATTGTCTCAGTGACTCAAAGAGAACAGGTTGTTCCACCATGAAATAGTATAATATCTTTATTTTTTGGCACTTATTTTAAGGAAACTCTTGCAATGCCTTTACACGGTTTATCATTTATTAAGGTATCCATTGTTAGCATAAAATGCTGCTATAACCATTATTTTAAAAAATCCTCCTTAGCACAATACTTTTAAACATTATTGGGTTACTTCAAAATTTTCATTAAAGAGTGAATATGGTCTTAAATCCATTTTTAATAAAAACAAAGATTAGTCATTGTTTCTTGTAATCATACTAAGAATGAGTCAAATAATAGCATCTCCATTTGGAAGATATCTTTTCTGCAGGTTGAAAGCTACTTTAGCTTCTTTTTAAATGTTTCAAAAATATCTCATAGCACATTGCTTATCTCAGAAGGGAAATTTGTCTGTTTTATTAGTTCCTTAGGTTGTTGTTTCATGATTGACTAACGTTTTACAATCTATTGTCTGACAAGCCCTGGATAAGAAAACAAAGATAATAGTGAAAATGTACAAAGGCACCCAATATGGCATTGTATATATCATCACTGGTTCATGTTGAGTACCTGTATCTTAATCAATAGCATATTTAAAAAGTGTCACATATCTGGTTGTGGTGGTGTATGCCTTTAATCTATGCAAACTGGAGGCAGAGACAGGTGGATCTCTATGAGTTCAAGGCCAGCCTTGTCTTGTGAATTACAAAATGAGTTCCAGGACAGTCAGGGCTGTCACACAGAGAAACCCTGTATCAAAAAAAAAATCATATTTGCTTTATTTGTAATAGCTAGAAACTGGAAAAAATCCAGATGCCCTTCAACTGAAGAATGGATAAAACAACTGTAGTACATTTACACAATGGAATACTATTCAGCCATCAGAAACAAGATAATCATGCAATTTGCAACCAAATGGATGGAACTAGAAAAGCACATCCTGATTAAGCTAACACCAACCCAGATAGATACACACAGAGTTGAATTCACTTATAATTGGATTTTAGCCACATCGTGCAGGATAACTATCCTACAACCAACAGACAAAAAAGAACAGGAGCATGGACTTTGTTACCTGTTAATGGGACATTTTACCCTAATGGAGCTGCCACATAGGGCTCCAGAGCAAGAGGAAGCTCTTAACCTTCATGTAAATGATGAACTGAGGGGGGCTGATATATGGGGGCACTCCACATTGCAGGGGTAGGAAATGTGGGATAGGCAATAAAGAGAGGGAGGGTGGGACTGGGAGGAGTGGAGGGAGAGGATTGTCATTGAGATGTAGATTGAATTAATAAAAAACATATTAAAAAAAGAAAAGAAAAACAAAACCCAAACTAAACCCTCCACCCACCAAAAAAAAAGTCTCACATTATCACTTGAACAAGGGAGAAGGACTTAAAAGATGTCCAGAGATACTTACCAATGAAGCTCATTGGGATAATATTTTACACCCCCATGCATATCATAGACAGGTTTAAAATGAAACAGAGGTAAGAAAAATGTGCATAGGGTTACAGCAGGAATACTGAGGGAGTCCTGAGATTCACAAAGAAACAACAGTGTTGTAAGAGTTCTCTGGTGGAATTTTTGGGGTCGCTTATGTATACTATCATATCATCTGCAAATAGGGATAATTTCACTTCTTCATTTCTGATGTTTATCCCTTTGATCTCCTCTAGTTGGCTTATTGCTCTAGCAAGAACTTCAAGTACTATATTGAAGAGATATGGTGAAAGTGGACATCCTTGTATTGTTCCTGAGTTTAGAGGAAATGCTTCAAGTTTCTCTCCATTTAATTTGATGTTGGCTACTGGCTTGCTGTATATTTCCTTTATTATTTCTAGGTACGATCCTTGTTTGCCCATTCTCTCCAGAACTTTTAGCATGAAGGGGTGTTGGATTTTGTCAAATACTTTTTCTGCATCTAGCGAGATTATCATGTGTTTTTTTTCCCCTTCATCTTGTTTATATGGTGAATTATGTTGATAGACTTTCGTATGTTGAACCATCCCTGCATTCCTGGGATGAAGCCCACTTCATCCTGGTGTATGATACTTTTGATGTGTTCTTGAATTCAGTTTGCTAGTATTTTATTAAGTATTTTTGCATCTATGTTCTTGAGGGAGATTGGTCTGAAGTTCCCTTTCTTTCTTGGGTCTTTGTGTGATTTAGGAAAACAACTTCAGCAAGGTGGCTGGATACAAAATTATTTCAAAAAAATCAGAAGCCCGTCTTTATACAACAAACAAATGGGCTGAGAAAGAAATAAGGGAAACAACCCCCTTCACAATATCCACAAACAATATAAAATACCTGGGGGTATTACCTTTCAATCCAGATTAAAGAAGAAATTATTTTGATATTTTGGAGCTAAACAAACCTTTAGTGTATATATTTTGAGATCTCAAAGGACAATTTGTTTGA
>CAJQZJ010000838.1:7313014-7388244 GCA_907164525.1 Lophiomys imhausi | reverse complement strand
ATTATGTTTTCTTTTTTTCCTTTATTTTTTATTTCTTCAAGTTACATCTCAATCGCAGTCCCCTCCCTATTCCCCCTCCAGTCCCATCCTCCCACCCTCAACCCCCCATCCTCTTCCCTTTTTTTCTTTTAAGTTTAAGGTATATCTTATTTCCCCCTACAGTTTCCCCTTTCAGTCCAACAAATGGCTCTTTCTCTTATAATAACAAATACAATACAGTACAACAGAGGTAATTAGGCCACAGTTATGAGGGTTATATGGCTTAACATACATTCCCAATGACCAGTCCATATGTATTTGGTACTTGACTTTAACATTCTACTATCTAAACATCTCCATGAGTTTAAAGGTCTATATCTGACTCAACATTCATACTAACTTGCAACACAATTTTAAAAGTATCTTCTTAGATCTATAACACTCTCTTGACTCCTAAACAACTCAAAATTAAATTATGAGACTCTAGCTATCTGTTCTTCAACCATCTCAGAGACCTGAGAGGGATAAATACATCTGATTTTATAGGAAGTGCAGGGCCTGCAGCTTCCCAAACTTAGAAATGACATATCTGTGGCTGCCTGGACAGTTCCCATTTTCTCTCCATACATTACAGCATCGATCTTCAGTCATCTGGCCCCGTTTCTCTGACAGACATTGATTGTAGAGCAGGGGTTATGAAGGACTTACCTACCCTGTCTTGGCAGAGCTAGGCTGTCGACTTACCTGATTCCAGATTTTGTCCTTTTTGGACAGCATTCTGTCTACAGTTGAGGCAAGGGGCTTTTCCTACCAAGAGATAGGCTTGCGACTAATTCAATCATCTCCCACTGGAGATTCTTCGATGCTCATCTTCTACTTGGAGTAGAATAGGGGGTGCTGTCAGGAGTTGATATGTCTTGATATAAAAAATCTAAAGTTACGAAAACATCTTTGAATGCCATATTCTGCAGATCTCTTGAGGTTTTTGAAGAGGCCCTATCTATCTCTTATATTAGGGTAAACAGATGTTGCTTGTCTCTTGCTGGTTTATTTTTGATTAGCTTAGAAAGTAACTATAATAGGCTGTCATAGTACCCAACTGAATGACCAGCTTGCATAACCATTAATTAGCATTTCTTAATTACCCTAATATTTATGCAGTGTAGTAGCTATTTGGTGACTTGTCACATATTCAGCTTTTCGCTGTATCATGTGGTTTGGCCAGGAAGCCTGGGATTGTCCTTGTCCTTGTACCTGCATTTGTTGCTCTGTTCGCTGACCTTGTAGAGAAAGTGGGAAGATTCGGAGGTTTGTGTTGCCATGGTTACACTGCCTTGTATTCACAGTTTTTAACTTTATAGTGAATTGATGAGTAGTAAAGGTTGGCACTTTGATCAGAGTCTGACTTGGTGTCCCTCCTTGTGTTCTTTGTCTCTCCTATTCCCAGCTCCCTGTACAGGTGGTGCACAACTGAGAAGTTGCTGGCAACGACAATGCAAGCATAGTTTAAAATGTGAATATAGCCCGAACAAATGTGAGATTACAGCAGAAATGTTAGTAACACTGGGGAAATGTTTAGGAAAAAAAAATGAAAAAAAGTACCATGTGGCTTATCTCATCTTCCCCTGGTAGTTGGTGACTGAGCTATTCAAACTTTAATTTTTTAAAAAATTATGGGTGCTTTGCCTGCATTTATGTCAGTGCACCGTGTACCTGAAGTGCCCACAGAGGTCAGAAGGGGTGTCTGATCCTCTGGGACTGAAGTTACAGACAGTTGTTAACTGTCATGTGGGTACTGGGAATCAAACTCAGGTCATCTGGAAGAGGAGCCAGTGCTCTAAACTGCTGAGCTATCTTTCCAGCCCCCATCCAAGCTTTCATGATGGAGATGGTGGTGTGGAACACACACTTGGGGATCTTGTTGTTCATCTGTTCATGTGATGCTACAAATGGAAGTTCTTTCAGTAACACTCAGAGAAGCCTTGTGCTTGTGCAGCTGTTCACAATTTCTGGGGGATTTGTTCCAGACTCTCCACAGGTACACACATCTCCATATATATAAGTCCCCTTTATATCACAGGATTTGCTTTTTGTGTATAAGGTATATATACTTCCAAATATCTCTAAATTAACTCTAGTATTGGGTAGAGTACAAATACTTCAGAGAGCTTTGTGTTGAGTTAACAGCAGGAGTCTGAGGATGTTAGTACATATACTTTTTTTCAAGTATTTGCACGCAGAGTTGGTTATTTCTGTAGATGTAGAACCAAAACATATAGAGAACTGACCCTTCCCTTTGAAACAGATTGAAACCTTGAAAATATAATTCACATGCAACTAAGAAATAACAGACATTCAATTCAAACTCCTGATCTTATGTATTTTTAGCTGCTGATTTCCAACTTTACTTAAAACTACACAGTATTCCTTAGCTTCCTGTAGCTTTTTGTCTAGGGTTGGAACCCTGTGAGTGTTCCCTTTCCCATGTTATCACGTCTATTGATTTCCTTGTTCAGGCCATGTAGTTCCTTGACATTTCTGGTCCTCTGTGACTTATAGTTCTTTTGACCCCTCTTCTGTGCTGTTCCCTGAGCCTTATGTGCAGGAGTTGTGTTGTAGATGTATCAGTTGGGTCTCAACATCATGTGATCATTTCTTTTTTTGCAGTTTGATTGGTTGTGATTTTCTGTAATTGTCTCTGTTGCAAAGAGAATTAAAGGAATTCTGTAATATATAAAAATTCAGCAAATAAAGAATTCTGACTGCAAAAGAAAGTCTTCTTGGGGAGGAGTCCCCAGTTGTTTATACAATTCCAAGTGCTCAGTCCTGAAATCATATACATACAAGTAACTTTATATACACTGAGCAGGTTGTATCTACATATTTAGGAATATGTAGATTTATATTTATTTATAAATATGTATATATGTATACACATACATATATATTGATGTCTAAAAACAATTAAAGAAAAAGAGAGCAGAGGCTGTGAATTTAAGAGAGAACATAGATGGTGAACATGGGAGGGGGTTGAAGGGAGCAAAGAGAAAGGGGAAAATGAATTAACTATATTTTAGTGTCAAAAATAACAAAATAAAGACTATGCTGCCATGCTCATGTCATGACTGACACATTTAGAATATAAAGTAAACATATTTGTCAGGCACATATATTGCTTAGTATTGGAATATACATAAAGTTGTGTATTATATATTCATATAAAGTATCTTCTTGTGGTAAAATGATAACAAGATTTGAAATGATGATGTAACTAAAACTATGACTAGAAGGAATCAGTAGAGTTGGATCTGCGGGATTTTGTTATACTAAGAAAGGTGTGTTTTCCTTTGGGTTCCCCTTTTCTAGGGATTTACATTCATAACTAATACTTTTTATCATGTATTTTGTTTGTTTCATGAATTGGCCACCCAGTCTTGTCAATTAGAAAAGAATTGTCTTTTGGTTTCATATATATATGATTTAGAGTATATCAGCTCAAAGCTTATGACACCTGAAAATTATGCCATAAGAACTGTTTCCAACAACATAGTAGTTACTGTCAATATTGTAATTGGGGGTGTCTAGGTGATTTTAACAGTCCATCTGCAAATAGTTATCAAACACACTTTAAAAATATATTTTAATTAATTCTTTGAGAGTTTCATACACTATACAGTGCATTTTGATAATATTTACTCCTGACTCTCTCTCCTAATTTTTCTTGGGTCTACCCCTCTCTCAACCTCCCTCAACTTTCTGTCTTCTTTTTGTTATTCCGCACTGAGTCTAATTTGTGCTGCACAGGTGTGGGACCATCCACTAGAGTGTGATCAACCTACCAGGTAAGGTTCTTTGAGCTTTGTGGTGTAAATAATCAGGAGAACTGAGTTTTAAGTAGTTAGCTCATCGATGATAGCCCCTCACCCCACAGGATACCTAAACAAATAAAAAATGAAGCCAGCTGTGTATAGGCTCCCATACAAAAATCACTTAAATCAGCCACAACTTTACCTTTGTTTCCCGAGTGGTGCTGAACTAGAAGTCTATCCAAATGACGGTCTCTATGGCTTTTGAAGTCTTGGTTCTCCTTGCTGGCTTGGTTTGGGCTTGTGCTTGGGACATCGATGGTAAATGAACATTTGGAAATGCTTCCTAGAAAGGGTAGAATATTATAAATGCCTTCCATGGAGGCCCTTCTGGAGGATGTTTCTTTGAAAGAGTAGTGTGTAGTGGTTGTTTTTCATGCATGTTCTCCCCTCCCTCTGGAACTGTGATATTGCTATAAACTTTTGGAAGACAAATACTTCCAGGCCAAGTAGACTTGTGAATCTACATTTTTCCTCTTTCTTCCTAATGTTGAAGTTCTCAGACATCCTCCTTTCCTATGTTTTGGTCTTTTCTCTATCATGCATCTCATTTACAGAAATATTCCATGGCTCTATGTCTCAGTCTGCCTTTTCAAACCCACTGTACTTGATAGCATTGAAATTAGTTGTATCATGTCTCTGAGACTGACCTTCTTGCTTCCAGAATCTTTTTATTTCCTCTTGATGATGATATTGTTTTTTGTTCTTTTAAAAGTATTTCCCTGGTTTGTTATGATGACACAGTCTATATAATTCTAGTATTTGGGAAGGCAAAGCTGGTGAATCAGGAGTTCAAAGCCATCTTTGACTACATAACAATTTCAAGGCTAGCCTGGACTACAGAAACATGCACACAAAAGTACTGCACTGCCAGTCACCTATATCAGATCATTTGATGGTCTTAGGAAGCCATGAAGATCAAGATAAATCAAGTCTGTCTGTTTACAAGTTCGTTTTTATATCTTTTCCCCATTTTTCCTGGAATCAAGATATTTCTTAGCTTTAAGATCTGATTAAATGCCAGCTTTTTAAAAGCATAATTCTTGTGTTATTATTATTATTTACAAAGATGCATTGTCTATTGTCCTCTGTTAGAAGCGGGGTTCATTTTAGAACTGATGTATAGGTTTCTTATTTATATGTTTGGCCTGGAAGCCTTGTAGGAGTGAGGACCATGTACAGTTTCTGATATCCTTTTACTTTAAGATTCAGCCTTTAGGCTAATGCAGCTAGATTAGTGCCACAGTTAATTGCTTAAATAGACAGCACATGCAGAGAAGCGATAACCAGTAGATTCTGGCTCCCTGGAACAGAATGAGTAAGGTATCTGCGCCATGGTCTTAGTTTCTGTTTGGGGGCAAGGAAGATTTGCTTCAGTTAATATATCCAACAGCTATGTATGGTCCTCAGTAATTTCTCAGATGTTGAAGATTGAGCTGACAGAGATGTGTGATGGGCAGCAATAGTAAAGCTTAAAACCATGAACCCCCAGCACACCCAAGTCCACTTACTCTTTTGGACCCAGTTTTAATCTCAGGTGTTGAGATATTTATTTTTTTCTTTTAAGGAAACTCTTCCTGATTCTTCTGTCTAGGGCATGTTAGAACAACATCTTAAACACACAGAGATGCATAGACACAGAACACCTGCCTTCTCAAACCCTGAATTTCCCCAAACTCACCTTTTCTTCTTGATGATGGCTTATCCCTTAAGGCCAAGAACTTACAGACTCCATTGGTTTTGGAGGCTTCTCTGGCCACATGCTTATTGACCACATATGTTTTCTATTATGGGAAAATCTATTATGGGAAGCTTCTCCCAGTGCATCCATTAAAAGTAACATTAGTGGTTGGCTTCCTGAAGATTTCAATATAGAGGCTAAGGGTGAGTTTTACCTAAAGGCGAGTTTTACAACAAAGCTTTTGCAGCATTTCCAAGCGGAAGGAGGGGGAGCATTTTTATCTTCAGGCTTCCTTTCATGGTTGAGGCCACCTTGAGTCCCTCTGCACCATATTGTTTCTTTGCCCCTTTCCAAGGTTGTGGGGATCCATCATTCCTTTTCATGTACTCCTGAATATAACACCTTTTGTGGAATCTCAGCTCTTCAGAAGGAAAAAAAAACATAGGTGATTTTATTTTATTATCTTTCTATGTTATATTTTTCACCTGTGAAATACAAGACATCTATGTATATGAGAGTAATTAAGCAGATGCATTTTGAAAATAATGATAATCTCAAAGTCCTTCATAGGCTCTTTTTAAAGGTATGTTTACCTTTGACAGAAAATTAGATCTTTCTTGAGGTTAATATATACCTGACATTTTCTTGTGTATATCTTTTTGCAGTGGCAGTGAATTGTTCTCTGGACTGGATGATGATCTTCGTTAGCCCGACTTCCCAGAATGTAACTAATCCATATATTTTTGCTGATGAATTAGTTCTGGGAAATGGATGCCCAGCAACTAGAATACACACATATCATTACGAATTTATATATCCTGTTTTTGACTGTGGTATCATCACAAAGGTGAGAATGATGGCGTCTGTAAAACTGCTAAGAGTTTTGTCATGCTTATGTGCTTACTGCTAGCATTATGGTCCTTTAATCAAATGGTATCCATGATCCTACTAATATTAACCAACGAATACAGCACATCAGTCTCCCATATTTGTCCCTCCCTGATTATTGGGTCACTTTCAGACTCATAACCTTATAGCACAGATCTGCAGACTCACTGATGCAGGAATGATTTTAAATAACTTAAAAGGATCCTAGTCTACTTCACAAAAGCTTGACAAGTTGTTTTAAAGTAAGATTTTATTTTTGTTTATCTTTATTTGTGCAAGAACATGTATACATATATCCATGTGTCTGTGAAGGCCAAAAGAGGACATCTGAACCCCTGGAGTTACAGACAATAGTGAGCCACTTGTCATGGGTTCTTGGAACCAAATTTGGGTTCTCTGCAAGAGCCTCAAGCACTGTCACTCACCTATCCATCTTCCCAGTACCTTGGGAAGCAGTTTTAAGTTTTATTCAATTGTTCTAATGTGCCAGGCCATCAATCCTGGCAGTGCACATGGTGTTCAATGTTCAATTCAATATTCAATTCAGTCGGGTCATCTGAAATCTACCCATGCTCCATTAGGATGTGTGGCTACAGGGGAGTGATTTTCATTGGAATCAAAAGTCTGTTAGCTATTCAGCTAGGAATGAATCTAGAACTGTACTTTCGTTCTGGGACATTGTTTTCTGTAGATTTAAAAACTTATATTTGTACTACCATGATATTTGGGTTATTCACTGATTATATTATCACTTATGATAGGGAAAATTTGGAAAATTAGGCACCTGGAGTTTCAGATGGTGTTTTCACAATTGAAGATTAACAGTCTGGTGAGGTTACACTGTTAAGTAAGATTGATTTCCCTCCAAGACCTGTGCTTTAAGCCACTTTTGTTATTTGACTCTAACTTGTGTTACACACACACACACACACACACACACACACACAACAACAACAGACAAACCAAACCAAAAAATAAAAACAAAACAAAGCAACCCAAAAACCTGCTGAGGGCTAGAGAGATGGTTCTGTGGGTAAGAGTGCTTTCTCTGCAAATGTCAGAACCTGAGTTTGAAGCTCACCAACCATGTAAAAATGTAGGTGTGGCTGTACAGGCCTGTAATCCTAGCCCTGGGGAGCTGAGATGGGTGGATGATGGGTGCTGATGAGCTTCTGGTTTAGTGAGAGACCCTGTCTTGAAGCAATAAATTGGAGCATGCTAGAGGAAGACACTTCCATAATGCTCTGGCCTCTGCATGTCCACAAATGGGTTGGTACATCCACACGTTCACGTGTATCCAGTACATGCAGGCCATGTTCAAACACAACAGCACACACACACACACACACACACACACACACACACACACACACACGCACACACACACACACACACACACGATGAGCCAGAGAGAGCCAGAGAGAGATAGACAGAGAGACAGAGGCATACAGAAATACCTATTCAAGTTTTCCATTAATGTTGTATTTACAAAGACTGTTAAGCGACAGGATGCTCCTATCTGAAGGTACTTTCTTTTTCTCCTCCTCTTTCCTTTTTTTCCATCTTTCCCCTCCACCTCCCCCTCCTTAATGGTTTTTTGAGTTTCTCTCAGGAACAGAGCCCTGGCTGTCCTGGACTTGCTTTGTAGACCAGGCTGGCCCCAACTCACAGAGCTCTGCCTGCCTCTGCCTCCCGAGTGCTGGGATTAAAGGTGTGCGCCACAGTGTCCGGCCCTGACGGTGCTTTCAATTCCTGGTACATTGCTCTTTTTCTGTCCCATTAAGTGGCTGTCATCTCACATGCACCTGAGAATGACAGAAACCACTTGAGGTATTGATGCTCTTTTGTGTTCACATCTGTGAGTGCCTCTTCTATTGCTAGGATGCCCTCCTTCTAAACTGTGTGATCTCCTAGGTTATCTCAGAGGAAACCGTCCTTTTTGAAACTGAGATGTACTTTATTCCAAGAAATATTCGTTGTGAACGTCAGATGATCCCTTTGCAGTGTTCTGCATCTCGGTGAGTTCTGCAGATCTGTCTCCTTTGAACTCTGAAGATCTAGCTTCCCTTTTTGATTAAGATTGCCATCTTGCTTCTGGGGAGAACAAAGTAGTCAATAGCATTAGGCACCCTTGTAAGATTGCAGACCAGCTGTGGTCACTCATGCCTCTTCCTGGGGGAAGAGTGAGATCCTCCCTCAGCTGTGCTCTGCAGGCCTGCCATTCTGACTCCAGAATGAAAGCTACCCTCTGCCTCCTGCTAAGGAGTTGAGCTTAGACTCTGGCTGTAGAGTGGATGGTGGGGTGAGGTTGTTTCGTACAGAGTCTGGCTGGGCAAAATCTTTTTTGTTTTCTCCTTAAAAAATAATATCCCCAGTACCAAAAGAAAAGGTAAGGTGGTAACATGACTTTTAATGGCTTAAAATGTTGATGATGATCCTAATTATATCTAATTATATAAACACACATGTATATCTAATGATTTCTAAGGATTTGTTTAGTTTTTGTGTTCTGTTTTGCTACATTAAAAACTTGTCATTGAAACTCACTCTGTGGACCAGACTGGACTTGAACTTTCAATGATTCTCTTGTCTCTGGCTCCTAAATCATCATGTTGAAAATGATGGTGTTTAGTATACTCAGGCGTGATTTCAAGTTTTGACTTGGCAAGACATGGACCAAGAACTCCAGTCTTGATTCCCTCTGTCTCCCTTTTGTTTAGGAAGTCAGTGTGGCTTAAGCCAGTGTCTACTGATGAGGACCCCAAAGTGAATGAGAGTCATTTTATACCTGACTTTGAAGCTACGTCAGAAGAGTTGGGGTTATTAAATCTTCACCAAGCTGGTTCCTCCATGAATAGGGGATGTGAATAGTGCTGACATCAACAATTTCACTGTAAGACAAACATTTCTTAATAAGAAAAACAATGATGACATAATTTTAATTCCTATATTCCAATTAAATAAGAGGTCTGCTTATGAAGATGTATACTTTTATAATTTTACTCATATGTATGGCTTCTTAATTAGATGTTGTCTATTAGATAATTTATATTATCCATTTAAATTTTGTTTTCTGATTCAATAAAATAAAGTTTTAATTTTTGTTTTCAGATTCAAGAGTATGTCCTTAATGGTGATTTGAACATTTAAAGTTTATTTTTTAAATTGTGGTATATGTGAGTGGTGTGTGTGTGTGTGTGTGTGTGTGTGTGTGTGTGTATGCCATGATGCATGTGCAGAGGACAGAGAACAACCTGTGGGAGTCAATTCTCTTCTTCAACTAAGTGAGTCCCAAGGATGGAACTCAGGTTGTCAGGATAGTTGGTAGGCATTTTTAACTGCTATTCCATCCTACCAGCCCACATGTTTTGATCTAATAGAATATGTTTTAAATGTTTTCAGTGAGACTAATGAACAGAGATAGGTGTATTAATGTGTCAGAATAGAATTTTTGAGCCTAGTTTAAATTTTAACATGCTAACTCCCTGGAAAGATAAATATTCTCCTGTTTTCAGATACTTTAATTTGTTTACTATCCTAATTTTTAAAAAATGCATTCTAAAACTAATTTCAGGTGACAGCATAGTAAGATAAGTAATCTAGAAGAAAATTCAATTCATGGTTTGATTTAAGCAAACACTCCCATCATTGAAATTTGATTTCAGCTATTTCCTTTCCTTCTGTAATATTGCATCTGCATTTGAAACAATTGACCGAGGTTGGCAGGCATGGATTCATCCTCTGGGAGCAGTTCATTAGAAGATTATTTATGACCAAATACTTCTGTCTTTTTTCCTCTTTAACCAAAAGCCTGGCCTCAGAGTACAAGTCCATAAGCACAAAGGTAGGTGAGTACAGGCTGATATCCATGAAACTTTGAGACAAAATATATCTTCCTACAAGTGTGTTTCTCTAGTAGTTTATCATGGCAATAGAAAAGCTGACTAACAGACAAGGCAGTACGATTTTCTCTCTTTACAATTCTTAGGGTATAAGGTAAACAGTGCTGGAACATCTGGGCTTCAGGAAGATTATTCTAAAACATCCCAGTGCTTGCTCTCACAGTCCATTTGGTTAGAATCAGGTGGAGAAGCAATATGTCTTAAATGCACATGGACATTTAAAGATGAGCCAGGAAGAAAATTCAGTTCCTACTTCATTTCACCAACTATTTAACCTTCTCTAATCATCATGGCTATTCCGTCTGCAACAGCTCTTGTTAAAACAGAGGTGGTTGTGGGATGAGGGAATGAGGTGGAAGTAGAGGTGGGGATGTATTATGTTTTTATCACCATCCTTTCCACCAATTCCTTGTGACTTCTGTATAGGTCCACTCCTTCTCCTGTCCCTGCACTTGGCTCTGGGCTCAGGTGTCAGTCTTGACAGCAGTGTGACTGCTGAGCTTCTGCTTGCCTTGTATCCACAGTCTCTCATCCCCAAACTGTCCTTCAATCCTGGCATCATGACCTATTCCTCTTTCATGTACTCTGTCCCCACTTAGAATCTGGATTTTAGGACTAGGACCTCACTTTTCATTCTTTTTCTCTTCAATACACTCTCCACCTTACCCTTTCTTGATATCGCTCAGAATATTGGCAGTAACATGATCATAACAGGAATTTCTGATGAAATTGAAGGAATAAGGAATAAGGGGGCTGGAAACTAGACTCAAGTTTATCCTTAATATATAGCTGCAAAGAAGTTGGCAAGATTTCATGCATGGGTTGGTTGTAGTCTTCTTTTGGTAGAATGCTTGCTTATTATGCACAAAACTCAAACCTTCATCCCCAGCATTGTGTAAACCAAGTGTGAAGATGCAGGCCTATAATCTGAGAACCTGGTGAGGCAGCAGGCTCAGAAGTTCAAGGTTATCCTTAGCTCCACAGTGAGTTTGAATCTAGTTTGAACTATATGAGACCCTGTGCCAAAAAAGGAGTTATGTTTGTATCCTAAGACTCTGTAGAATGTAGAGTTCAAGAGTGTTTCAACTGCTGTGTGATCATTTTAACAACAGTGAGATCCAAGAGGAAAAGAACTTAAGGCAGAATTTGAAATTGAAAAAAGAAACCAAAATGGAAAGAGTTGAAGATGTTTACAGAATGCACAGGTGAAGAATGTAAAGTCAGGTGTGTGGCCAAGGGACTTCAATTAGCATAGACAGAGGGAACATAGACAATGAGAGAAAAGCCCAAGAAGGATTTCAGAGCACTTCAAGGTTGCTTTCCCAAGCCCGGAGCTCCAGAAAAACAGAATGTTTTGGGGAGATGGACACAGGATGGCCTCCAACCGCTCCCTGATAGAGCCCTAGTCCTCTGCTTCTATTATTCTAGAATAGTACTTCCCAGATGCTTCAGCCATGGCTCAAGTAAGCCTAAGTATGGGTTATCCAGCTCCAGAGAAGGTACAAGCTGTGAACCTCGGCAATGCCCACATGCCACCAGCTCTTTAGGCATATAAGATGCAAGAGCTATAAGGCCATTTCTTAGATTTTTAAAACTATTTGCAGACATTTTAGATGCCTAGGCAGAAACTTGTGTAGGAATAAAACCCTCACAGAAACTGTACTGTGGGAACAAGTCATTCCCACCATACAAAAACTACCTGAGTTTTAGCCTTGGAGGGCTTCAGGGATGAGGTTCCAACCTGAGAGATCTAAAGCCTCAGATGATCCCCAAAAGCCACTGTGGCACAGGCACAGTGGGTCATGGCAAGGCACTGGAGGACAAGCATTCACTGTAGTACTTCCAGAACATGGGGCATGGGATGATATCATTATCACCATTTGACAAGGGTTGACTGCCTCCTTGACGTACAGGGCTAATGTTGAGATGGAGCACAGCATTGGAGGTAGTGTGAAGCCAGCCACTGATGGTGTCTGACATCTCTCTCTATACTTTAACTCTTAGTCCTGTTATCCCTGCTATATACTGACTCTAAATCTGCTAGGCTGGTAGCCTTGCTATGTACTCTAACTCTGAATCTGTCAGGCTGATAGCCTTTTTATTTACTTTACTTTTAAGTATGCCAGGCTGGAGTTTATAAAAAAAAAAAAAAAAAAAAAAAAACCTCACTTGATTGCTTACACTAGTGAAAAACCTCAGGCACTTTTACTCAAAGACAAAGGACAGCAGCCCCAACAGAGGCTCATAAGGTCAGAGGGTCAGAGGCCCAGGGCAAAGAGGCTAAGAGGCTCATTAACTCTTTATGAGCCAGTGAGAGAGAGAGAGAGAGAGAGAGAGAGAGAGAGAGAGAAGGATTCCTACACAATTCATAGTACCAGTTCATACATGCATACATACAGGCAAACAATCAGACATACAGACATTCACACACACATTCAAGGGAGCTCCCATCATGCATGCACATGCATACACATAAACACACGGACAAACAATCAGACAGGCAGACACATATTTGGTGGATGGAGGAGAGTCTCAGTTCTCACAGCATTCCACATCACACACACAGTTACATATACACGTATTGGTGGATGCAGAAAGGGTTCACGTCTCACACCACATTTTATTTTTTCTTTTCCACCACTTATATATCCCAGCAAGATCTTTTAAGTAGTACAAAATATATAATGTGATTACATTCTATATTTAAGTGCATGATTACAATGAGTATATGTGGAAAAACATTTCCCAACCCTTTCACATGACAAAAAGTTTTACGTATTGGGGTGAAAAACAAATTCCCAAGAAGGCACGTACACCTGCAACTAAACAGCCCGTCATAGATCATCAAAGTGTGAGCAAGCAAGATAATTTCTCAGCCTGCTCATTCTTTACTGGCAGGCTGCAGTTTGTGGTTACAAAGAAAGAATCAATCACCTAAAAAGGCCATCTTATAAAAATCTTAAAAGAATTACAAATCCAAACTTTTATATAAAAACACTCAACCATTTCTACTTTAAATCCCCAAGGTGCATATCAATTCATTAACATTTTTTATTAAATCATATCAGGAAGCTGAGGGCAAAAAATGGGTATGAGGGATTAATCATTACTCGACCCTCAGCACAACTTTAGCAAGGGAGAGGTATGTCATTCAGTGCCAGTCATGCTGTTGTTTTTGCCTGCTAATCTCAAAAAATCCCTAGCTCAATTTTTAGGAATGTACCGTTCTGAACTCAAGAATGGTTTTAAGGTTTTTACATCAGAGCGACTAGAAAAAACATTTGAACTTAACCTTACCAAACAATCTATTTTTTTCCAAATTCTTTCTAAAAGTAGTGGTCACTGCTAACAATCTATATCTCTAAGTTCTTTCTAATGGTGGTGGTAGAACCATTAATCAGCTCCAGCAGCAGTGCCTGTAAAAGATCAAGTATTATTGTTGTAAGTGCCAGTTATAGTGTCCAGAAAGGGGCTAAAAGTCCCCTGAGAATTTTCACGCAACCCATAGATTGTAAGGGATGTTATGCGAAGGCCGCAAGCAGAGCAAAACTCAATAACAAGCATGAAGTCCTCAGGACACATAAGAAGCAAAGCCATTGTGGCTGTGCCAACCGGTGGGCTGCATTCTGTGAGTTTTAAAGCTGTTCTGGTGTTCCTCCCACACAGCTCCCAGCAACCATTATCATGGAGTGAGATATAGTTAGAAGTAGGTTTCTAATAGAGGATGTATTTGGGCTCTCTGTAATTTTTTTCTTATTGCTGTGGCAAAATACCAGACTAAAGCAACTTAGAAAAGTAACATTTTATTTCTGTTCACAACTTGAAGGTGAAATGCCAAAGGGTGTGTGGTGACAAGGGCTGCTCTGGCTGTGACCTCAGGAGTGTACTGTGGCTGGTCACACTCTGGGGTCAGAAAGCAGAGAGAGATGAATGCTGGTGCTCACTTCACTCTCCTTCTGTCCATCTAGTCCAGGGCCTCAACCATGGGATGTTGAGTTTCATATTCAGGATGCATCTTATAAGTTAAACTCTCTTATAGAAACAACCAGGGTTATATTTTGTTTTCCAGCTGATCCTAAATGATTAATTATGAGCATCTACCCTCTGTTTTCTCTCGTGTTCTCCATTGATCCTACTAATATACAACATGGCATGACGGCCCTCAGCAGGTGCCAGTGTTCTGACACTGGACTTCTCATATTCTATGAGCATGAGGAAAAAAAACTTTTATTCTTTATAACTCACCCTGTCAGTGGTATTCTCTTATACCATCAGGCAATGGACTAATATACCTGGTTAAATGTGAGGGAATCTGATTATCTTTTCTATGCCACCTTTATCTTCTATCACATTGATTTAGTAGTGGCATCTAAGTCATGGGTTATTCTGAGGATGGAAGAAACAGATGCACATGAAGCAAATTTACCAATAAGCAGCAGTTGATATATAGTAACCCTACTATATTTAAATTACCAATATCTAAGTTTATGACAAATGAACTGACTTGCTTGGCCTGAGAGGATTAAACATTATCATGCACATAAATTTTTTTTTTTTAGCAGCATCACTGGTTCGTTATATAAACACACTCCCTTAGTGGCCAAGGTATGATTTCCCTCCTTTCAACACAATTCATTCTGCATGACTTCGCCTTTTATTACATAGCTAGACCTATTCTTCCCTGATTCCACAATAGTTTCCCACTGACCTACCCATAATTTCTGCTTCTCCTTCTTGCTCCAATAATGTGTGAAGCAACATTTTAGAGTCAGAAGACAGTGGATTCTGATACCAGCTTCCTTCTTTGTGGGTATACTTAAATACAAGTGTTCTTAGCACACCTTGCAGGCAGCCAGGAAAAACACTTCTACTGGCTGTGCTGAGGTGTTGCACAAGGGAGAGATCTGTTAAGTACAAGGAAGAAGAGACTGCTGCTTTGAGGGGAGCAGATTCTGGTGATCTCTTCTTCTGTAATGAGATGGATTTGTAGGGAAAGGACTCTGCCAAAGCCTGAAGTCTCCAAGGTAAACTGTACAGGCTCCTTCTCCATAGGAATTCTCCGTTCATTTTTGTCTACTAAAGGTGCCTCCCTACAGCCCTCTTGGGATGCCTAAAAGTCTATTTGGTTGCTGTGTAGAGGTTTGGAATTTTTAGCTGTGGATGACTGACCTTAGAATCCAGATGTCACCCTGGTGCCATTATTTTTGGCATAATATAGCTATTTATTAGGAAAATATAGACATGGATACACACACACACACATACACACACACACACACACACACACACACACACACACTTTGATATATTAAAAGGCTCACTCTGAGTTTGATGGCCAGGTTTGGCTACGAGTGGTGGTCTGGACATTCCTGAAGTATGAATGAGGAGAGATGTTCCTGCATGGGAGCAGAAGAAGCATGTAGTGGTAACTACAAGCAGATTTTGACCTTCGCTTCTCAGATCCCTACGTGGTGGACTTGAGAATGCTATTTAAAGCTCTGGTTCTTAGATTCTTCACCTGTGAAATGGAAAGGGTCATAATTGCAATGCCCATTCCAATGGATGTTCTGAGAACTGAATTGGTTGACATGAATAAAATACCCAGAAGAGCATCTGCTAATCAGTTAGAGCTAGGGAGGTGAACCATGTAATAACATGCTAGGAAGTCTATGTTTTCTTGATATATATATTTTTAAAAAAGCCACATTGACCATATTTTATAGGGCATGGTTCCCTTTTTACCTGAAGGCTTAAGCTAATCTCTTATTTGTGTTGAAAAGCTCGATGATGTGTTAGATTACATTTTTTTCTCCCTCCAAAGCTGTTCTGTTGTGTTTTCAGCATGAAGACCCAGTGCCTGCAGATGGATTTTCTATTATTATGGTACCAACTGTGAGACAGTAGAGCAAAGATGACGGGCCCATAGAGAGACACAAGCATCTATAAAATTGAAGCTCAGACTGTTAAAGTGGAACTACAGGGGTGCTGAGGGGATTCCGAGAGCAGGCAGAAAGGGTTCATCATTTGGACTGGGCCAGAACGAAAAGGAGTTTCTTGAATGTTTTACTCATGGGCTGGGATTTTGGAGGTATCCACACCAAGTTTTAGTAGGGAGGGAGGGTTTGCTTTGTGAAGGGAATAGTTCTAGGTTAGAAAGGGATGGGGCAGGGTATGACTCCTGTCACTCAGGCCCTCAGGAGAGTAATCGTGACGCAAGGACAAAACTGTTACACTAAAAAATATTATTAGAGAGTGGTTGAAGGAAGCATCAGGCCTTTGGGTTCTTCCTCATGACAGTCACGAGCAGCCCCAAATGTCCTCCCAAATGTCCTCCCAGGGATTTGACAATTCAGGACTGGGGACCTCAGCAGGCGGTACCTCACCGGGGCTCACATGAAGCTAGAGGAGATGGATGGTTCTGTTTATCAGCCCCTGGATGAATCACAGGGTGTTCAAGGAGGAGTACTGCAAGCCATCGGGGTAAGTCAGCCTTTGTTATAAAGTTGGCTATTGAGAGAAGGAACAAAAGATTACATGGATACCCTCCTGTATGCCCAGAAGAGACATTTCTGAGTTATTACTCACTAAGTCATTGAGAACAAGTTAGGGCCATGGAGACCTAAGAAGGAATATCCCAGCAAACCTCTGAGAGTTTATTCTAAGGCTCTTCATTGTTTCTTGGTGCTTTCTAGCCACTTGTATCAGGAGGTTGAGTTCTGTGAAGTTCTTCTCTCTCTTCTCTTTCCGTCCCTCTCCTCCCCTCCCCTCCCTTCCCTTCCTTTCCTCTCCCTTGTTTTTCTTTCCTATGGTGCTGGAGATGAGCACCAGGTCCTCACGCAGGCCAGAAAAACACTCCATTATTGAACTATACATAGGTCTACCTCTTTGTGCATTTTTACACCGAGTCTTGCTAAATCATGCAGGTGGGCCTTGAACTCATGCTGTAGCTCAAGTAGATGTTTCTGCCTCGTTCTTCCAAGTAGTTGGGATCACAGGCCCGTGTCACCAGTGATGACCATATTCTATATTTTAAATAGAAAATATTTTAAGATTAAAACGTAACAGCTGTCTACCTTTGTCACATTATGGTCCTAAACAAAACCTTCTTAGAACAAAATCTTGTTCAGTTAATTTAGGCTTAGCATTTCAACCATTTAAAGCCATGATACCCCCTTTCTGAGGAAAATAAAAACAGCATTATGACTTTTATCTTTTTTTCTTTTTCTTACAGACCATTCAGATCCTGAATGGAATATTGATTCTGGCTCTGGGTGTTTTTTTGGGTTGTTTACAATACTTGTCCCACCACTTCAGGCATGTCTTCTTCACCTTCTACACAGGATACCCACTCTGGGGTACCGTTTTTGTGAGTATTCACTCCCTCAGTCACAGACCGTCTCATACCCAGCACTGCTAGTGTGTGCAATAGAAAAAGGCTCTTTGTATGTTCTTTGAAGATTACCATCTGTGGTTTTGATTTATAACTTCCAACAAAAGTAGGGAAAATCCACTCCTTTCTAATTATAGGAACTACTTCACTTCATATAATAATTTCCAGTTTCATCCATTTTCTATGCAAGCTATATGACTTCATTTTCCTTTATGACCAAATAAAATTCTATTGTATATATGTACTACATTTTATTTATACATTCATTTGTTAATGGGCATGGTGAACATGGCCAGTTCCATCTCCTGGGTACTGTGAACAGTTCAACAATAAACATGGGTGTACATGTATCTCAGGATTGGTACTTCAGAGTATTTGGATATGTACATGCACACACACACACACACACACACACACACACACACACACACACACGAAAAAGTATGTTTTCTCTGCTTTGCAGCTCTTAGATTTTAAGCATAAGTTGTGAAAGAAGAATAGAGACCAGGAAAGGAGAAAAGAGGTCTTAAGGAAGTAAGGAGAGACAAAAGACAGCAGCAGAATGCATGTGGCATGAAAGTAGACTGAAGGTCGGCAGCAGTTCTCAGTCTGATAAAGGACTGGGTGCATTTTCAGTTCACTGTGTAAAGCTTGTACTTTGAATCTGACATTTTTGAAATTCTGAGAGAGTTATGATTAAATTTTGATGGAAGAGTTAAACTCTGAAATATTCCTGAATTGTTCTGAGTGATAAATCTTGATAACCTCAGTGAAAAATTTCCGCTCTGCATTTTGGAAAAGGCAAAAATGAAGAGTTTCAGGTGTTCCAGAAGCATTGGGTTTTATCCTCTCAGAAAGTGAAATTGGTTTGTTTAAAAATGGAAGGGATTCCCCTTTCTCCACACCCTTGCCAGCATGTGCTGTCATTTGAGCTTTTGATATTAGCCATTCTGACAGGTGTGAGATGGAATCTCAGAGTCATCTTGAGTTGCATTTCTCTGATGATTAAGGATGTTGAGCATTTCTTCAAGTGTCTCTCGGCCATTAGGGATTCCTCCTTTGTGAATTCTCTATTTAGCTCTGTCCCCCATTTTTTGATTGGATTATTTGGTTTCTTGGCATTTAATTTCTTGAGTTCTTTGTAGATTTTGGATATTAGCCCTCTGTCAGATGTGGGGTTGGTGAAGATTTTCTCCCAGTCTGTAGGCTGCCATTTTGTTAGAATGACAGTGTCTTTTGCCTTACAGAAGCTTTTCAGTTTCATGAGGTCCCATTTATTGATTGTTGATCTCAGGTCCTGAGCTGTTGGTGTTCTGTTCAGGAAGTTGTCACCTGTGCCAATGAGTTCGAGGTTTTTTTCCACTTTTTCTTCTAGTAGATTTAGTGTGACCGGCCTTATGTTAAGGTCTTTGATCCACTTGGACTTAAGTTTTGTACAAGGTGATAAGTATGGGTCTAATTTCATTCTTTTACAAGTGGACATCCAGTTGGACCAGCACCATTTGTTGAAGATGCTGTCCTTTTTCCATTGCATGGTGGGAATGCAGGCTTGTGCAACCACTATGGAGGTCAGTATGGTGATATCTTAGAAAACTTGGAATAGCTTTGCCTCAGGACGCAGCCATACCACTTCTGTATATACACCCAAATGACTCCTCACAGAATCATAAGGAAGTTTCCTCATCTATGTTCATAGCAGCCTTATTTGTAATAGCTAGAAACTGGAAATAACCCAGATGTCCCTCAACTGAAGAATGGATTTAAAAACTGTGGTACATCTACACAATGGAATATTACTCAGCTATCAGAAACAATGAAATTATGCAATTTGCAGCCAAATGGATGGAACTAGAGAAGCTCATCCTGAGTGAGCTAACCCAGATTCATAAGGATGCACATGGCATCTATTCACTTATAGTAGGATCTTAGCTATATAGTACAGGATATCTATATACTACAACGAACGCACCAAAGGGAACATGGACATAGATTATTTATTTATTTATTTATTTATTTTTTGTTTGTTGGTTTTTTAGTTTTCTCTCCCAGGCAATAAGACACTTTTCACTGGTAGTACTGCCTTGTAGGCCCCCAGTGTATGAGGAGGCTCTTGGCCCTCATATGACTTCTGAACTGGCGGGGGACTGTTTGTAGGGACACTCCACTCCAGAGGAGTGGGATGGAAGGGTTAGGGGGGAGAGGGTGGGAGGGCGGGGCTGGGAAGGGGGGAAAGAGGACAGTATGATGGAGATGTAACCTGAAGCAACAAATAAATAAATTTATTTATTTTTAAAAAAGATTTAGAAAAGAACAAAAAAAAAAAAAAAAAAAAAAAAAAGAGGAAGTGAACCAGAAGGAAGGCACAAGAGGCATGAGCACTGGCTGTTTCTCCCAGAGAACTCAGCTTCGATTCCCAGCACGCACGCGGAGGCTCGCAACTGCCTGTGCCTCCAGTTCTAAATCCGACGCCGTCTTCTGACCTCTATGGGCACTGCACATACGTATAAAGATACATATACAGGCGACGTACATCAAATAAAATTTAAAGGGAGGAAGGTGTCAGGGAGCCGGTGTCTCATTTGATTTAGCATCACCAAAAGATTTGATAATTGTTCCAATTTTAGAAGCTTCTCTGCCTCCAGTACACTTTCAGGGCAAGTCCAAGGTGTATGACCGGTTCTTCATATCCACCATTGCCTGTAGCCATCAACTCCGTGAACATGAATGCTGTGTACCCACTATACAGTCCTTTCTATTGTTTCATCTTTTATAATCCTATAAAGGATGTGGTTTAAAAGATTAGACGTGAACTTTCGCCCTAGAAGCTCAGGTGAAAAAAGGTGTAGTGATCAACCAGAATCCTGGGTTAGCTTTGAGATGGAGCTGGTATTGAAAACAAAAGTCCTCATTCACAAAGTACAGTGAGGGGAAGATCGGTGATAAACTCTGTTATATGAGACAGAACTCAAAACCTGTTTCTGCATTTTCATTCAGAATTCAGTAGTTGAATTTTACTTAGCAAGCCTTTATTCTCCAAGATATGGTAACTTGGTAAAGGGTTGTAAAATCTTACCAACTTAAAATATGAAAAATTTAGAAAATCATAAATATATAGAAAGTCCAAATTTATCAAAATTAGAGTCATGGGAATAAGAGCACATTAAAACAAAGATTTAAAAACTGGAGAATACAGAAGTGGACATTTAAATTTATAAATATTCTTGAATCATCTGAACAATAAATCAGATATATCTGAAGCATGGACAGTGACATGAGAATTTTAAAAATATATATCATTTGTATTAACATAAATATGAATATAACTATAGTGTTTCATTATTTATATCCATATATAAAACAAATGAAATTATGATTAACTTATTTATTTATTTATTTATTTATTTATTTATTTATTTATATTATGTATACAGTATTTGCTCTACATATATGCCCGGGCAGCAGATATCAATGTAAATGGCTGTGAGCCACCATGTGGTTTCTGGGAATTGAACTCAGGACCTTTGGAAGAACACCCAGTGCTCTTAACCTCTGAGCCACCTCTCCAGCCGATTAACTTATTTAAAATATGAACTATTTAAAAATTTTAGTGATATAAAGTAATGCCTAATACAAAGTATACTTTTGTGTGGATTGAACAAAGCGGTTTGTATAACTTTTGATAGCTACATCAGGAGAAAGCTGAGGAGAAAGTGGTCAAGACTGAATGTCCCTTTATCTACTTCCTATTTTAAACAGTTTATCAGCTCAGGGTCCTTGACTGTTGCAGCAGGTAGAAAACCCACAAGAATGCTGGTGTCAATTCTTCCTCTTTTTCTATATGAGTAGAGGAGCGGAAATAAATTACCCGCTAACAGTAGGAAAGCCAGGTTGGTTAATCCAGTTGAAGAACCAAGTCTCATTTAATGCACAAGAGTTTTTATGTGTTGTCAGGTTTAAGAAATTATTTTTAGTGAAAGATCTTTTCACCACCACCTTCACATTTGAAGACAAAAGTTTCTATCCTTTTAATTATTCATTACAAAATTGATAACTGTCTATTACGTGTTCTCTGAGTTATCTAGTCATTTAACCCTGTTCTGTTAAGTTTCCCTTCCTGCTTCATGGCTTTTTTCATCAGAGTATTCCAACCTTAAAAACCAATCTTTTTTCTCTCATTCAAACTCCCTGATGATGGGCTTTCTCCCTGTTCTAAGAAACTGAAGTCATGGGGAGACTTTCAGATGCACACTAAAACATTATAATACCTGCTGTGTGCCCTAGATCTGCCCCAGTGTGTGTTTTCCTCTAGCCTTTTACCATCGAGGAATTCACTGACTTTCTTTAAAACTGTTCCCCTTACTTGAGTGTTCTAGTGCATGGCCTTTCTTACTATATAAATTCATCATTCTAATATGTTTCTATTAGGTACTTTAAATCAGCATATAAGAACATTACTGTGTCTTTCTATCTCTATCACCTGTCTGTCTGTCTGTCTGTCTGTCTGTCTGTCTGTCTGTCTGTCTGTGTCTATATCTTAGCATTATTTTTCCCTGATAGCTAGATGCAGTTAATTTTTCTGTTTGTGACAAAACTCCATTTTAAAAGGAGTTATCTATACTCTGTCTCCAATTCTTATCTGTTCTGCTGTAATTAAACCTTCCTTCCTTCTTAATACTTTTGTTTCTTCCTGGTCTTTATAACTTCTTTCTTTAAGAATATTGAAGGTGGGTCTCAGCACCTGCTTCAATCCTTTGCTGGGTGGAGCCTCTCAAAGGGCAATCATGCTATGATCCTCTCTGCAAGCATAGAGGAATATCATTGATAGTGTCAGGGATTGACTCTCTCCCATAAGTTAGGTCTTAAGTTGGGCCAGTCCTTGGCCAGGGGCAGAGGGTGGGAGGGTAGGATTGGGAGGAGAGGACAGAGGAGGCTGTGAATGGGATGGTAAAATGAACAAATAAATAAATAAAAATTAAAAAATAAGCAAATCTAAAATAATAATAATTTTTAAACTTAAAAAAAGAATATTAAAGTTGTCCAAGTTGCTAAAACAGTGCTCAGTTCTTGACTCTTATTCAACTTCACTTATGAGCAGTATTTAACTCAACTCCTCTCTTGATCATTTTTTCTTGGGATTCAGCACACCGTGATAGGCTTATGTTCCTCCTGTTCTTTGAAGTCTCTGTTACAGTCTCCTTTTCCAGTTCCTTTTCTTTTTCCAACACTGTGTAGTGTTGGATACTCAGTGTTCCCATCATTCAAATCTACCATGCTCAGTCTACATTTACTTTGATGACTTCAGCCATTTTCATCGCTTCAAATGGCAAATCTATGATCACACTCCTGAAATTTATGTTCCTGCCAAGATTTTTCTCCTGAGCATCAGGTTGTCCCATCAACTTTTCTTAGTCTGAAAGGTCCCAAACTCAATTTCTATTATCCCTCAGATCTGTTCCATGAAGTATCTTCTTCATGTCAACAGATGGGAACTTCTTTAACATTCCTGAAGCCGGTATCTCAGCAAATTGCATGGACTCCATCTTACACATTACATTTGTGTTTGGTTTTTTTCTCATCTTTCCTCTGATGGCGTTCCATGTAGTATCCTAACTGGGCTCTCTGCTTCCATTTGTGGACCTCATTTTTCTGATTTTAATAAAGACAAAGTGACACATTTTACATTATTGCTCAAAATCCTCCATTAATTTTGTATTTTTCCTCAGATTAGAACTAAGACTTTTTTTTTTCATGAATCACAGGGCTTTACATAATATATCTCTTGTTAATTCTGACTCAGTTTCCTAATCTTATCCACCTGTCCCTTGCTTCCTGAGAACATTGTGTCCTCAGGGTCTTTGAACTGTCTTCTTTATCCAGACTTCTTCTGGACCATCTAGGGAAATGCTCAGTTATTTATTCCTGTCTCCATACGTTATTACTACTTAGTACCACAAACCTCCACTCCTTTCTCTAGATTTCCATTTTTGTTTTACCACTCTATTAGCCTCAATACTTAGTTACTTAAAAATTGTCATAATTTACACTGTAGTGTGTTTATAGTTTTCTTTGTTTAAAAAAATTGAGATGGGGTCTCATATATTATAGGCTAGCTTTGAATGATAATCTCTACCGTCACCCACAGAGTGCTGGAATTACATACATCCTCAATGACATGAAGTTTACATGGTACTAAAGGTTGATACTGGGGCTTTGTGCATGCTAGGCAAGCGTTCTACCAATTTTTTTTCTTCCTTGCTATATTGTAAATTCCTTGTGCTAAGGGGGAATCTTTGTTCACAGGAGACTGCCCTGCTTCTAAAATACTGTAGAGTGTGTAAATAGATGCTTCATTAAATGGAATGTTGCCAAGGGGTTAAATTATGTTCTACATAAACTAATAGATATATATTTTTTGTTTTAGATTCAAAACAGTTTTGGGCTGAACATTGCCAGTGTGACAATTGCATTTGTTGGGGTTGCTTTTCTTTCTGACATTTGGCACTCAGTGCCCAGGCATTCAAGACTTGCCTGTCTTGGCAGTCACCTGACTTAGGCATTTATCTCCGTTCCTCATCAAATGTATGTTTTAAAACTGTTTATACGTATTTCAAACCATTCAAAATACACAGAAAAACAATATTTTGTATACTATGTTAACTTGAATGTTGACTTTGCTGTTTATTAGTTTGGTAATGAAGGACACATTAGACAATATGCCTACATTTTAATTTTCTTATCTTTGAAATAAAGATAATAATGGGTAGTACCCACCTAATGGATTGCTATAAAATTCAGTATGTTAATGTTTGATAAGTAGTAAAAACAGTGCTTAGCTATCATGTTATATTATTATTGCTACTATTTACTATACTATCCAGAGAGAATACATTGGTTTAGTTCACATATCTTTTATTTGGTGAATAAACTTCAGAGAAATAGAGCTTCTTCTGAAATCTGGAATGTTTGTTCACATTAGGTACACACTCTATCAACTTAGCTACATCCATATATATATATGATAGAGAGAGATAGATAGAGAGGGAGAGTAGATTTTGTATGACTGCATGACTATGTTGCCCATGTTTCCTGCATTATGTATGCACTATGTGTGTGCCTGATGCCTGAGGAAGTCAGAAAAAGGGTATTGGATCTCCTGGAACTGGAGTTATGAACAGTTGTGACAAATCACATTGGTGCTGGGAACTGAACCTGGGTCTTGTGCAAGAGCAACAGGTGCTCTTAACTGCCAAGCCATCTCTCTAGTCCTTCCTTTATTATATTTTTTAAACACCTAAATTTATATTTGTCTGTGTTTAGTTTTTTTGGATTAAGGGGTATTTTTCCTTCCATAGAAATTTTATTATGTATTTCTTCTAGGTACTCAGCCATGAAAGAAGGGTGATTTCTGCAGTAATGTGTTGTGCTTCTCCCAGCATTGTATTTTGGTTTACAGGCCTAATGTAAATGCCTACACCTCCCTCCTGAAATCCTGAGGGTGAAATCATGGAGGGATAATTTTTGTCCTTTTTATTGAACTGTGTATTTATTTCTGAAATTTATTACATTGATAAGTGTTAGTGATAGTGTTAGAACTTTTCATCTGTAATTTCTTTTCCCCTTGACTAGTTCACATAGGCCAATCTAGAAATAACAAATATTTTTCTCCCAGGACAATATTTTCTTGATTTTGGATTGATACTAGATTCTCTCTTAAGAATTTGTGTTTCACTTTATTACATTCTGAGGGTTTTTCAGTCTGGTTTCCTGATGACAAATTTTCCCTCTCAATGTTTCCACTAATTTGATCTGAGGCATCATATCCCCAGGGTCTTGTGTCTCTAATGCTGATTCTCACCCTGCTGGAACTGGCCCTGACCATTTCTGTCTCAGCCATGTGGTGCCTAGGAAATGCTTGTGGTTCAAGTGAGGTGAGTAAGTTCTATTATCCATAAATTCCACTGTGGTTGAAGTTATTTCCAACTTTTAGAATAAGAAACTTTTATATGGTTATGGTTTGTGGGGTTTTGGCAATTATTTATTCAATGAGTGTGTGAGATGAAGTAAGGCTGGAAATGATTCAGATTTGAAAATTCAAGCTACATATTAATATAATCTTATTGTAACTTTTTACTTTTGAGATGTATGACTCAGGATGAACACAGGATGATATTCCTGCTAGATATTTAAATCTTCTAATTCAGCTTCTTAAATTTTTTTCCACTTGCAATTCCTTTTTGTCCAAGAGAGTTTTACATAGACCGACTAGGACTCCCAACAGTGGAATGGGGGTGTCTCTGACTCTTTTGCCTGCTCTTGGGACCTTTTCCCTTGCTACTGGGTTGCCTCATCCGGCCTTGATATGCGGGTCTGTGCCTAGTGTTATTGCATCTTGTTATTCTGTGTTTGGTTGATATCTCTGAGAGCTCTCTTTTAAAGGGAAATGGAGGAGCAGTGAATCTGGGGGAGAGGGAAGGTGTAGGACTTGAACTAAAAGGAGTGAGGAAGGGGAAATTGAGTTTGGGATGTATTGTATGAGAGAAGAATAAATAAAAAGAAAAATAGGTATAAAAATCAAACATTTATGGATAGTAAATCATAGAGAAAAAAATTTAAAACAATTAGTTCGTGTATATACTTTTACCACCCATTAAAGATCAAAGAAAATTTGCATATTAATGAAAGGAATGTGCTTATTTTTTCATAATAATTAAACCTTGGGTAAATATTGGACACTGCAGGATTGAGATCATCTTCATAGCTCTGAAAATTGGTTGATATTCTGAGTTTATTATTGTCAAGGCTGAGAATAGTGCTTTGCATTAACAAATAGTACAAAACAACAGAATTATGTTTAGTATATTTATGGCCATTTTGAAAAATGCTGAAAATTTTGTCCTAATCCCAAGTCAAAATTCATTCAACAATGTTTACAAAACTCAAGTTAACAATCTAAACAGCAATTTTTAAAATCAAGCACTCTAACATAAAACAACTAAAAAATATGCTAATTTGATGCTTACATGCTAAGGAAAGATAGTGGAATATATTACAGGTATTTGTTTTCTGTAATTACATCACTATGCTTTTAGGAGAGAGGTTGCTGGCATTCATAACATACAAATAGTATCAAATCTGAGCAGCGTTCACTGATGCTCTGTGGTGAGGTAGCAACATTCTGAGTGTTCAGAATCAAGTCTGCACTGAAGGCATGAAATTCAACAGGGGCAAGCATGGCCAGAAACACCTTGGATAGGTTGCGCATTTGATTTTTATTGACCCCTCCCACAATCTCCACATTCAGTTCTACAACCACATATGTAGCAACAACCCACAGAAATGAAAATAAAAAAAATGTTTTGATTGCCTCCTGATCTATATGCATATAATCATTATCCAGTGTTTAACAGGGTTCATCAGGGAAGGAATATCTGTGGATCTGTGGTAGTGATCACAGTGATAAGAAAGGATGCGGATGGGAGATGATGATCCTTTTCTTGAGAACTGATGTCCCATTTTCTAGGCAATTTCTTCACCTCCTAATTCTGTGGAATCAGGAATACCACATGGTGGAAGTGATTCTGAGAACCTGAACACACAGCCTCAAATCACCTAAGAGTGAGAACTTCACTTGAGAACTCTGGAGAGCCTGAGCAGATGGAATGCAATCCCTCCTTCACAGCACTACTCACAACAAGGCTGGGCCCTTGTCCCAATCCTTTCTCCATCTCTATAAATTCAACCGCATGTTCAAGATCTGGATGAATAAATATATTCCTTCAGCCATTCTTGGGTTTGCAACTTCTGTGGTCATTTTTCCAAAGCTGTTTCCAGATATGAATCTCTTCTGTTACTCCATTGCTGTGTGAGGTTTAAGGATGAAAGAATATATAATACTTAATTTTCTTTCTATTTTATTTCAAACACAGTGTCTTATGTCCTGTAGGTTGGCTTCCAAAATTTTTTGTAGCCAAGCCTGGCTTTGAACTCCTGATCTATCTTCACCTGCCAAATTTCAGACTTATAGGTATACAGAAGCACACTTAATTTGATATTTTATACTCACAATCTTCCTGCCTCAGCCTCTCATCTGCTAATAACAGGTGTAAGCTACTACACCTAGCTGTAAAGCTGTAATCCCTATTGTGTGCATTCTCCATAAAATCCAAGTTGCAGCCATATTATAGTGTACTGGATGATTTTATGTGACAACTTGACACCGTTATTGTCATCAAAGGGGAAAGAGCCTCAGTTGAGAAAATGCCTTCATGAGATCCAGCTGTAAGGCATTTTCTCAATTAGTGATTGAGGGCCCAGCCCATGGTAGGTGATGCCATCCTTGAACTGGTAATTCTTGGTTATATAAGAAAGAAGGCCAAGTAAGCCATGGGAAGCAAGCCAGTAAGCAGTACTGTTCCATGGTCTCTGCATTAGTTCCTTCCCCTAGGTTCTAGCCCTGCTTGAATTCCTGTCCTAACTTCCTCCAATGATGGACTATGATCTAGAAGTTTAAGCCGAATAAACCCTTCCTCCCAAAACTTGCTTTTTGGTCATGGTGTTTCATTGAAGCAATAGAAACTCTAAGACACATGGGAAGGAGAATGAGTCAGATTTAAAAAAAAAAAAAAGCATCTTGATTTCGACTGACATCAGTATTACAAGCCTAGCATGTAAAAAAAAAAGAAATCATTGGCAAATTTTTAATTCATTTTAATACTGTTTGCTTTCATTGGTTTCTTTTCTTTTTTTAATTAATTTATTTTTCAAATTACATCTCCATCTGAGTCCCCTCCCTCCTGCCCTCCAGGTCCCACCCTCCCTCTTCCCCATCTCCATCCTCTCATTCTCTCCTTGTCCTCTGATGAGGGGGTCCCCACTTATCAGCCCCTCTTCAGTTCATCAGTCACATGAGGGCTAAGAGCTTCCTCTTGTACTGGGACCTGATATGGCAGCCTAGCTAGGGTAATGTGTTCCACTAACAGGTAACAGTGTCCATGACTTGCTGCTGGGTGGAATTTTCATAGGATAGTTATGCTAGGCTCCTGTCTGGGTCTGTGGGTTGTAGGATGGTTGTTCTGTGCTATATGGTTAATATCCACTTAGAGTACATACCATCTTTCTGGGTCTGGGTTAGTTCACTAGTTCCATCTATTTGGTTGCAATGATTGAAAACACATTTTAAAATGTGAAGGAGTCAGAAGTTACATCTTGTGTGAACTTAGTTCTCAGTGTACAATTGACACTATCATTGGACTGTCCCAAAAATGAGAAGCACCATTTGGAGTGATTGATTCCTTTATTATCAATGAAGTAAGGATAGTTCCCTCCACAATAATGCACCTAACTTCTATTCAAAGCCTGCTGCTAATTTCTCTGACACTCTCATCAAATAGAAGTCTTTACACTCAAAACTTTCTCACACAGTCAAGTACTTTGTCCTAGAACTCAAAGACAGCTTTTCCTTGTTTTCAGCAGCATTGATGTTCTCTTTATTTACTTAGGAGAGTAAACCTCTACTGGAATAAAAAAATCATTGTGATTAATTTACACTTTACTATACTTGATCCTTAAGTTTCAGATTTTATTTCCATTAGCTTCTTGGAGTCATACATGTCCCACACAATGGTGGATTGGATTAGTGCCTTTTGTTCGTCAAAGAACCTTGGAAAACTATAAAGCAGAGACATGAAGAAGAAGGACTTTTGCATTTGACAGATCTGGTTCAAATTCATATTGTGTCACTAACTAACATCTATATGGTCATTTTTATTTAATTCTACTTCTACTACATTACAGATAATCTACTTCCTTTTATTTGAATACATTTTATTTGAATATATTTTTATCAGAACATGTTAACAGTACAAGGACACTGTGATTTCCGCACTAGCATTCCCTATATCCTGAATTGACAGCCATCTTCAGATTTTTGTGGAGTTAACCTCACTTTGAGGTAGAGGGACACACCCTGAATGCTCTAACTCTAGATACTTACCTTGATGATTGTGTTGGTCCATGACATCTCCATGGCTCTAGCATGGAGCCATTTTCACTAAGGAGGAGGCTTTGTGACTTTTTCATAAAATATGTGACTCAAATATAACTGGAAATAGAAGCCATTAGGCAATAATGACTCAAGGTTGCTGAATAATTAAGCTGAGGACCACACATGAGAAATTCAGAAAATAGAAACTGATTTTAATTTATACACCTCTGGAATTTGAATCTATAATCTGATGTCTCATGAGTTCTTGATGTCAGTGTGTTCTGGCCAGGGGGCAATCCCAGGTGTCATGCCTCCTCAGGCACTATCCATTTACTTTAAATTATTTTGAGACAGGATCTCTCTTTCTGGAAGTAAGGCTGAGTATCAATAGGCTGGTCAAGGAGCTCCAAGGATCTGCCCATCTACCTCTTTTCACTGCTGGGAGTACCAATGGGCACTACCATGCCTGGCTTTTATTTCACTTTTAAAAATGTACTTAATGCATTATCAAAATCATGTCTTCCTGCTTGCATAGCAAGCACTTTATGAACTGAGTTATCTCACCAGATATGTATTTTGTATTGAATAACTTCTATTTTTGTTGTTTGCTTGTTTCCTTCAAATTTTCAAGTTTCTCCAACTCGTCCTGTGGTCAATTTAACTTTTAAGTATGATTTTTGCATTTTGTAAAACAAAACAAAACTAAAACTAAACCAAAACCAAACCAAACAAAACCCTCTTCCTTTCCTCAAGGTCTCAGATAGTGTTTTACTTTTTATTATTGTATTTGAAAATATTTTATATTATGAGTTTCATTTTTGACCATAGAGAATAAAGGAAGCTTTTTGTAGGAAACTAAGAATTCTAGAATTTTTCATTAAAATATTGCCATATTCAGACATAGAATCATACATACATTTCTTTGGAAACTTCCCAGTCCAGTTACATTTCCCCCTATTTTTAAGATAATGCACTCTTGTAGGTTAATAACATAGTTTATAATTCTTACTACTTAGGACAGATCTGTATCTAGTGTTTTCATGATTCACTTGGTTGCCCTTGCTTATTTATAGCTCTATCTAATTTTAAAAGTTACTAGTTAGCATTCTGGTTATATTTTGACATTTTGATTTAAAATAATTTAAAAACATCCTTTATTTATCCTTTGAAAAATTTATCCATATATACAATGTATCTTCATGAAATACACCCCTAACTCCTCCTCCCCACTCCTTCTGGATGATCCCTAACATATCTCCCTCCAACCTTCATGTTCTGTCTGTTTCTCTCTTTCATTTTGTAATCCACCAGGTCTGTTTAGTGCTGTCTTTTGGCCCTCTGACTGATCTTGACTTGATCTTATGCAGGTCTTGTGCAGGTATCCATAGTGTGAGTGAGTTCATGAGCACAAGACTTTGTAAGCTAAACTTTTGATTTAAAAAACAAACCAAATATAATAGAAAATTGCTTAAAAGTTCTGAAATTATAGTGGAAACAATAAAATAGGCTCAGTTGAACATTCAAATGTAATGGTTTCAGGATCATAGGAGAATATTTGACATGAGAAAGCTGTCATGGCAACCATTTATGACAAGTTATGGCAGTTGATATCTAAAAACCTTGCCTATGAGTCTGCAGCTCATGAAATTCCCTATCAGGAGATATTCTTATTTCTTAAAATAAAACCATATACCATGCATATTTTCCTCATGAAAAGAATAGTTTTAGATAATTTAGGATATACAGACAGATAAGAATTAGTATAAATTAGACAATTACTTTGGTAGTTAACTGGCCCATGGGCTGTAACGCCATACAAAAGTTCCTCATGGGGAGGATTCAAGGAAATTTTAGAGCCAGAATGGACTTCATGAATCTTACTCTGAACATTTCTGAAGTCATATGGCTGAAGAAATAAAGAAATAAAATCTCTTTTCACCCAGGCTCTACTCTAACACTGGACGCTACATGAGTCCTGTAAGAGACAGAATGCTTGCACTTGGCACTTGAAACTTTAGAGCATTTTTCCCATTACCATTTCTGTAATCATATTTATGATGAAACAATGAAGCTTGGTGTCAGTCTAAACTGTTTAAATCATGTATGTGCATATGTACAAAAACATTATTTACTGTTTGTATGTGTCTGTGTGTGGATACATCCATGGTGTGACTATGGAGATCCGAGGACAGTTGTGTGGAGGCAGCTCTCCACTTCCACCATGTGAGTTCCAGGGATTGAACACAGGCTCTCAGGATTGGCAGAAAGCACCTTTACCCATTGAACCGTCTCACCAGGCCTCTTAATCACATATTTTGAACTCAGACTTGGCTGTGAGATGTGGAAATGTTAATATAATCCAGGAAGGAAGGGGGGTTGTGAGCAAAGGAAGATGAGAGATGAGAGTGACAGAGGTTGGGATTCCTTGGTGGGAAGTCTCAGAAAATACCCTCTAAAGACAACTAACTTAAAACCTATGATATGAAAAGCTGTCTGTATTTATTTAGGTAAAGTTAGTGTTGGCTATTCAGGCCAACTCATGCTGCAGGAAAAGACTTCCCTGCCGTGGACTCCCTTTGTAAACTTTGTAAATCTTGAAGCCAGGAAAGTGGCCAGGCCCTGTTTGAGAAGTTCCAGCAGTCAGGCCCCTCCCCCAAGACCTCTCTAACAGTCATAATGACATTTCCAGCCTCTGTAACTGTCACAAAGGTCATCTCCAGCCTCTCAATATGACCTTTCAAAGATTATGCTAATTTTAAATGAAAAGTCTGAACAAAAAGCTACCAATCTCTCAACAGGAAAACCTATCAATCCTTGAGCTTGCCACAGAAACCCACAAATCCCTGAGCACAAAACCCCACCAATCCCTGGACAGGAAAACCCACCAATCCCTGAGCTCCCCCAAGTTTAGGACCTGAAATCCCACCCATCCTCACCCTGGAAATCTCCACCCTGGAAAGCCTCACTCCCTAAGCAATCCTATATAAAGGATGTGTCTGCTCAGTTCCTTGCTGTCTTCTCCAGGGAGCAAAGACAGCCAACCCCAGATTTGGTTATCCAATAAATAAATCTCTTTTATGAGAATTGCTGTCTGGCATGACTCTCTAATCAGAAGTCAGGAAGCAAGGAAGAGAAGAATCATAGAAGCGGAGTAGGGCTGAAGCTCCTGGGCTCCTCAGCTCAGCTAGGAATTCTCTCCCAGGAGCTGCGACACCTGTGCTGAGAAGGCTTTCTCTCAGAATTGTGTGATTCCTCAGCTCCCACGTCTCAAGATGCCCTTCCATTGGGACACCTTCTCCCATTAGAGCTGTGTGGTTCCTAGGCTTCTGAGTCCCAGGACACATTTCCACCCAAGCAGAGAGGTCAACAGTTAGCATTTACTTTGAGAAAGCATTTGCTCATATGGGATTTAAAAGTAAATTTCTTTTGAGTTTGAGGACATATGCCTTACCAAGAACCTATTTTTAATTGATAGCTACTGGGAGCCAGATATAAATTTTCCTCAACATAGTGACACTAGGTATCAACCACACTCCAGGGAAGGATCCTTCTTCAGATTAGTTGACCAACACAAAAGACGCTCCATGTTTGTGTGTGTGTGTGTGTTCTTTTTTGTTTATGGTTTGATGTTTTTGTTTCTTTTTTTAAATTTATGTTTATTACTTCATGCTACATCTCCATCACAGTGCCCTCCTTCCATCTCTCCTGGTCCCACCCTCCCACCATCTCCCACCTATCCTACTCTTCCGGTATGGGATGCCTCTACATATCCGCCCCCCACCCCAGTTCAGAAGTCATATGAGGGCTAAGAGCTTCCTCTTGTACTGGGGGCCTACATGGCAACTTCACTAGGGCAAGTGTCCCACTAACAGGCAACAAAGTCTATGCTCCTGTTCCTTTTGGTCTGTTGGTTGTAGGATAGTTATCCTGTACTATATGGCTAAAATCCAGTTATAAGTGAATAAATGCCATGTGTATCTTTCTGGGTCTGGGTTAGCTCACTCAGGATGAGCTTTTCTAGTTCCATCCATTGTTTCTTGAGAGAGAGAGAGAGAGAGAGAGAGAGAGAGAGGGAGAGAGAGAGAGAGAGAGAATCAAGTTGGGTAGGTTGGGAACCAGGGAGGACTTGGGGGAGGAGAAAGATGAAAACACATTCCATGAAAATTAATAAACATTAAAAATATTGTGAAAAAATCTAGGGTATACCTAACTAAGCAAAGAAACTTTATAGTCAAAGAGAAAGCCAGAGTAAAAGACATGTGAAAAGCCTGTGAGTGCCAGAGGAGAAACACTGTGTGGTGGGGAAGAAGTTCTAGCTCTGTTATCTCTTCCTTCCAGGCAGAGGCATGGTTAAAGATCATCTTGATAATAGTGCTCAGCCCAAAAGGAAGTCGTTTGATCATATGTTCTGATACTCACTGTTATGGAAGGTAGGACTTCATGGCTGTGGGGAACTGGGCTATGGGCACAAAATGTGCTAACTATCTCAGCAGGGGAAGAATGAAGCTGTTGATGAATCCTAGGGCATGAAATAACTGGGATGTCATAAGTCACCTTTCAGTAACCTATTCGCATTTTGTGAGGTACTGCTGACAATTCACACAGAACAGCATTATGTCCAAACACAGAAGGGCACTCTCAGTCTGTTAACTGTCCAAACCTAAAATAGGATTCCTAAATTTAGGTTGAACATAAACCTTTATATAACTACTAGGAAACACTGTAAAGGACCATTACATTGCTTCAGGACTTTTGTCTGCAGACACGTGTGGTTTTGCAAAAGTTGGGTAGGGAAATGAAATTTCTAAGCCAACCATTTTAAGTCTAGGCTCAAATATCACTTTCCCTGAGAATTTCTTCCTGAACTCTATGAGTGCTCTATCAGGTAGCATTGTAACCTCCTTCATGTTCCAGCAGCCTCTGGCCTCTGACCTCCTGAGTAATCATTTTTCTTTTTTCTCATCTGCAAGGCTGACTGGGTGCTAGGAAAGTCTGGGATCATGGTCTTCAATAGTGCCAGCTCTGTGATATGAGCAGTCAACAGCAAGAAGCATTAAGTCCTTTCTGTATGGATGAATAAGAATGGAAGAATAAGGCTTACTTCTTAATTCAAATAGTGTATTTGTTAGATACACTGTTTCCCAAAGATACAGTGGAAAGAACGCAGCTGGGACAGTCACATTTTGTTATGAAAGATTTGCCAATATGTACATTAGAATCTACTCATATACTTATATTAATTTCTCTTGAGAAGCTTTATTATATCTCAGGAAAATAACTTAGGTGATTAGGGTACCATGCATAGTATCTTGTAGTTATGAAGAACCATTCATAGAATTAAACTGAAATATAAGCAAGGCAGACCTGTGAATTCCATCTTGTTCATTGTGTACTAGGGTAGTCAGCTGAATGAACACTTGGTCTAGGCAGACACAATGCTCATTTCCCACCATTCAGACTTTCTCATAACATTTCTGTTTATGATGTTTACACTTCTCCATGCTTTCCTTGGCTTGTTCTTACTATTAGAAAGCGTGCAACAGTTGCCATGGAAACGTTCAGTTAAGGCATATTTCATAATTCAAATAGTACATGGGTTACTTCCGGTAGCATGGTTCACAGTAGTTAGAACTCTGCTAGTCCTGTTTTCAGGATCATCTGCTGCAGATAGTAAATACTGTCCAGGAGACAGGGAGAGAGAAGGAGAAGGGGGTGAGGAGGAGTTTGGGGGAGAGAGATATGGAGCAAAGGGGAAGAGAGAGAGGATGTGAAGTCAGAGAAACATTTGGAAATTGAGATTAGTGCTAATACACACGTTTCAGCCTTGAGCCCACACATGAAACCAAATTGAAGAACTGGTGACATAGGGATAGTAGATGAAGCTTTCAAGGAGCACACCTGTTTTGTTTGTTTGTTTTGTTTTTTGTTTTTTTAATGGACTCTTTTATCTTCTTAGTGCCTAGATGCTTCAACATTAGGTTCCATAAATCTCACATCTCAGGCAGGATTTTGCTCTAAAATACTCATGTTTTCTTATTCATCCTGCACTTTATTTAGTAGATGTCTCAGTTTTGCCTTATTTAACATTAGAGCAAGAGAAAAGAACCACTGATATCAATCAGCTTGGAGACTTATCTGACAAGTAGGTTCTGCATGAAGATAATCACTGGTATTCAGAATCAACCTATCTTAACTGCCCACCCAGAGCACACCACGTCTCTGTGCAACATTATCCTTCATTCCTGGATGTCCAGATTCATGAAAAAATGGACACAGAAAGTAAGAGCAGAGCAGATCTTGCTCTCCCAAATCCACAAGAATCCCCCAGGTAAGCAAAGATTTTGTTTTTCCAATTGAAGTTATTTATCAAGATAGAGAAATTCACAGTGCTGAGCAGGCAGATGACAATTCATAGATTTATGCATGAATTCAAGTAAGTTACTTGACATTCTTAGGGTCTTTCTCTCTCAGCAGTTGGGAGCAAGGTTTTTTTACTTGACTTGAAAACTGAGAAAACCAGATTTTCTAACACTAGAGACTCCTGGTTCTGGGTATGAGACAGGCAGTTTGAATGTACAGATCTTTTGCCTCTGTGTCTGATGTGTTTTTTAGGGGCTTTACAAAATGACCTCATCCCCAGTTGGCCTTTGTGAAGCTTAGGGCATGGGAATCTGAATCCTAGATTAAAATAGGAATGGAGACTGAGCTAGCCCGTCAAAGCAGTCCTTTGTGTATAAAGTTGTATGCATTAACAAAATACACACACTTTTCTACGATAAAATCACTTTGAGGCAAGCATATTTGATTGTTTTTGTTTTAATTATAGATAGAGATCGGTAGAAAGAAATTTATGGAAACTCAGGATGAACAAGACCATGTGGCATGGTTTGTGTTCTATTGCAGTCTATGTAAACACTTGATAATAGTCAAGTGTAGATGGTTGGTTGCTTTGACTCTCTAAGGCTTCTTCTCAGGCACTACATAAAGAGTTCCACTGCAGGATTCTTTTAAAAAACAACTAACAAGTAATACTTCAATCTCTCACAATTAACAATGTTACATAGGGAGTTAGAGGATTCTTATATGTTTGTATTTTTGCAAATTTCAGTGTGCCTGAAATTGAACTCCTGGAAGAATCTCCCTCTGAGAAAACTTTGCCAGAGAAGCCGGCCTCACCTCCACCACAACAGACATGGTGGACATTTTTGAAGAAAGAGTCAGAATTCCTGGGGGTGCGTACATAGCCTTCATTCTCAACAGGCTGGCTCTAGGAAATAGTGGTTAGCTATATTAACATTATCTCTCCTGGACTGATGAGGAGTGGTAGGTCCTATAGCATTCTTGATAGGTGGGGAATTGATATTATTTGCACACTCTGGGAAGAGAGAAGCATTTTCTTATAAAGGCTTTAAGTCTTCATGACTTAAGTTACTGGGTCATGAATGGAAAACAGGAATGAAGGACACATGTTTGTTGCTAATTAGATAGAACAATTGCTCATGTCCATCAAAACTACGTAAATAAAGATGTGTGACATGTATTGACAATGTGTGCATTAGATTCTACTAGTAACAGTTCAGTTTTTTAATATATAGTGAATAGAAGGCAGTAGAAAAATCTCACATCTGGATCAATCTAAGGAAAGCTTATGACACCAAAAAGATTTCTCATATTTGGTCTTACAGAGAAATTGGTACAATCTTGAGAGAAAATATATCCTAACTTTATAAAATTCATGTTTTCCACAGGTAACACAAATTCTTGCTGGTTTGATATGCCTTTGTTTCGGAACAATTGTCTGGTCTGTACTCCACATTTCAGACTTCGACGATGAGGTGCTTTTACTCTATACAGCAGGCTATCCATTCTGGGGAGCAGTGCTGGTGAGAACATATCTGTAATTGTTTCTTAAATAATGCTGACCAGAGATTTTTCTTTTCCTCAAATCTAACTACTTATCTCCAGCATTTCAATAATATCTACAGTTTTTCACTTATATGCACGTAGCATCTATAAATGTAGTTTCCAAAGCACTCTCCACTTACACTCATTAACAAGAGCAAAAGATTCTTATCACAGTTAATTGTGGTTTAAACCATTAATATACTTTTATTGACTAAAGAATTTGAGATTATATGAAATTTTAAAAGAATAAGTACATTAATATTTAAGAAGTTAAATGATTTGCCTAAGACTTGGATTCAAGAAAATACCCTTAACACTATTAATGAAATGATTTGGTAAATACGTAAATTTTATCCATTAATAAAAAACAAGTAAAGACTGGAGAGAGGCCTTAGTAGTTAAGGGTACTTGCTGTTCTTCCATAGGACCTGAGTTCAGTTCTCAGCACCATGCCATGTGCTCATGACCACCTGTAACTCCAGCTCAAGGAGATAAGAATCTTCTTCTGGCTTTCTTGGACATTAATACATGTGTGGCATATACATACACAGACACATATACACACTTGCCATAAATTTTAAAAAATCTTGAAAAGTACAATAGCTTCAAAAATTGTCTTTAAGAAAGGAGGGGAAAATATTGCTCAGGTGAGAACTAGACTAACAATATTGGATAAACATATGTTGAGCCCTTGACATGCTTTCAGACACTAATTTATTAAATTTCTTTTAAACATTGTGCTGTTTGGAAAGCAGGTGACTGAATGAGATCTCAAGGACATACAGCTTTATATATGTACAGTTCACATACAATAAACAGCACATTCTGTGTATAGGAGAAGTCTATATATAGAAGGTATAGAATTTGATAAAATTTGACATTATATATATCCAAAATATTAGTTCATTTGTCACCCTCAATATAATGAGCCTATCTATTATTTTGAAAGTTACATTCACTTCCCTATAACTCTTCATGTCTCTCTCTGATCCCTGACTTCTTATCCTGAAGCAATTACTATAAAAACTTGAAAATTAGTTTTCAATTTTTAGAGCTTTGTAGAAATAGAACTGTACATTAACAATGTCTCTTATGCCTATCTTCCATCATTTCATATAATTATTTTATATTATGTTTTTTATCAATAGTTCAGTTATAAAGATATATTTAAATCTAAGGAAACTATTACATTGGTTTGATACAATACTAAGTATGTAGTTCTTAGATCTCTTGGTCACATGATCAATAAGATTCTTTTTTTTTACATTTATTACTTTAAGTTAAATCTCCATAACCAGCCCTTCCCTCCACCCCCCCAGTTCCCCTCCTCCCCCTCTACCCCCTCTCCCACTTATTCCACCCCTCCAGTGTGGGTTGCCTCCATGTATCTGCTCCCCTTAGTTCATTAGTCACTTGAGGTCTAAGAGCTTCCTCTTGCACAGGGGGCATACATGACAGTTCCACTAGGGTAAAGTGTCCCACTAACAGGTAACCAAGTTTATGTTCCTGTTCTTTTGGGTCTATTGATTGTAGGATTGTTATCCTATACTATATGTCTAAAATCCATTTATAAGTGAATATATGCCATGTGTATCTTTCTGAGTCTGAGTTAGCTTACCAAGTCACAAGGACATCTCCTCAAGTATGCTCATAGCAGCTTTATTTGTAATAGCTAGAAACTGGAAACCACCCACATGCCCTTCAACTGAAGAATGGATTAAAAAACCTTGTACATTTACACAATGGAATATTACTCAGCTATCAGAAACAAGGAAATCATGGAATTTGCAACCAAATGAATGGAACTAGAAAAGCTCATCCTGAGTGAGCTAACCCAGACTCAGAAAGATCAAGAAGATTCTTGAACAGCTACCATATTTTCCTTGACTTTTTTACTATTTTTAAACATTTAGCTTTGACATTTATTTATTCTCTTTCTCTCTCTGTCTGTATGTCTATATGTGTGTGTGTATGTGTAGTATGTCTGTGTGTGTAGTGTGTGTGTATGTGTAGTATGTCTGTGTGTGTAGTGTGTGTGTGTAGTATGTGTGTGTGTGTAGTGTGTGTGTGTGTGTGTGTGTGTGTGTGTGTGTGCATGTGTATATCATGATCATGTAGATGTCAGAGAACAACCCTAGGATGCCAGTTCTCTTTTGTTACCTTGTGAGACCCAGGAATTGAACTCAGGTCATTGAGCCTGTTTTGTGTTAAAAGTACTTCTACCTGCTGGAGTATTTCAAATAAATGCCTCTGGACACACAAATCTCAATTTCTTAAAGGATGTTCTGAATTTGAGATCTCAAATTTTACTCTTACCAAATATTTGCAAATGTACATTTTCATAGTTAACTATACGACCACATGCTACAAATCAGACTCCATAGCTATACAAGTCATGGATACAGTTTCTGGCATGAAGGAACTGACAGTATAAGAGAGGACATATGAACTAAACATTGCAATAAATGAGACTACTGTTATAGTTGTACAGCAGATATCATTAGCCCTTGCTACCCACATAGGAGGTATCAAAGTCTACCCCAAAGGGGACTCACGTAAAACTGAAGAACTCTAGGTCCCATCTAAAACCCAGTGAGTAAGAGCCTGGAGGCTTGTTTTTCTTTTTCTCACTGTGTAGTTCAGGCTTTCCTCAGACTTACAGCCTTCCTGCTTCAGCCTCCTGAGAGCTGGGATCGCAGGCTTGTGCTGCTACACTCAGCTCAGAACCTGCATTTTACCAAGACTTTCACATGATTTGTATAAACAATTGATTTTGAGAAGCACTTTATAGGAAATAATGATAAATACCGGTCTCATGGGAGGTTTTGATAGAGAGCCTTATGGAGCACCTACAATTAGTTTTTATGTTTTGAGGATGGAGAAGGAATACACCAGAGAGCAGAAACTCACTTTGATGTCTTTCCTGTTTCTTTTTGGACAGTTTATTTTGTCTGGATTTTTGTCAATTATGTCTGAAAGGAAAAACATACTGTATCTGGTGAGTCACAGCTATGTTTTAATTCATTCTTCCAAGGTAAGAAAAGTGTAAATTTAGGGGTGTTAAGAGAGGCACACCAATATCAACTATATTATATAGAGAGTAGATGTGTGGTTCTTCTCAATTCCTTTGTGCTGTAAGGCTTTTTGCAGCAAAAGTTGGATAAAACCGTTAGAAACATAAATCGTGTCACTTAATAAACAGTGAAATTTGATTACTTTGACACTGTTTAAGAGACCCCCCACAGGTATTGTCCTTGTATGCATTTAAGTAGAGTCTTATGATCAGTTATTTAATCAATTTCTTCTGAGATGACTTGAGAATAGACTATGCATGTTTGTGTCTTTTTTTTTTTTTGGATGCTGGGGATTGAGCCTCTGACCTTCTGCAATGCTTAACCCTGTGGTCCACTGCTGAACCACATCCCCAGCCCTCATGCTTTTCTTGAATGGACCTCAGAGGGAAATAGATGCTTGCTAGATGATGCACACATTTGCACACGTTCCCTATTTAAATGGTGTTTTGAACCAGCTCTGAGTTAACTGTACAGGGCGGAAGGACAGACCAGTTAAGATTGGCCGCTGCCACACGCAGCCCCAGGGCTGAATGTTCTTCGCCATCAGGTGAGAGGAAGCCTGGGAGCAAACCTTGTCAGCAGCATTGCCGCAGGCATAGGGATTGGTATACTGATCCTAAATCTGAGCAACAACTCCGCTTATATGAACCACTGTAAGGATCCAAATGAGGATGATGGCTGCTTTGTTACTTCTTTTATCACAGTATGTATTTCCGGTAAAAAACGCTAACTCTTCCGGTCCTGACCTATTGTGAATCCCCTTCCTTTTCCAAAGACACAATCCTCCCTTAGAGTTTCTATCTCATAGAGTTCTGTACTTTGGGGGCAGGGTGGTGGATGGTCGTTCTCCCGCTTCTGGCCACATTCATTTAAGCTTGGAGTCGTCTCCAAGTAGCCACCTCCTGCTTTCCTTATGTATGTGTCAGTTTATAAGGTCTGCTTCTAGGAAAGAGGGTGAAAGGTGGGGTTCTGTAAGGCAAGTGATTTGGGGGTACATCTGTCTGTGACTTTGCCTTTTGATTGGTTATTGTTTGACAGGAAATGGTGTTGATGACGCTGTTTCTCACTGTCCTGGCCTTTTGCAGTGCTGTGTTGCTCACTATCTATAGGATTGGAGAAGAATTCAAAAGCAATAAGGTCAGTAGGAAATCCTGAATAGCATGCTAAAGGGTTTGTGCTTTATCCTTTTAAAACATGGCCTGAATTTTCTGGAATTATTTTTTCTTTCCTGGAAAACTATTTTCAAAAACTGGCTTTCAGCCGGGCGTTGGTGGCGCACGCCTTTAATCCCAGCACTTGGGAGGCAGAGGTAGGTGGATCTCTGTGAGTTCGAGGCCAGCCTGGTCTACAAAGTGAGTCTAGGACAGCCAGAGCTGTTATACAGAGAAACCCTGTCTCGAAAAAAACCAAAAAAAAAAAAAAAACTGGCTTTCATATCTCATATTGGAAATCTTATTTTATACCTGAAGTGGCACATGTTCATAGCACTTTCCTGTGAGGGTTAGACAAATAGAACTTTATAATTATAGAAATGGTGAGTGCTTTGCGGGGGTTGCAGATGAGAAGTGAGTTAGCAGCAATGTTTGATGGAAACACTCAGCTGTTGGACTTCTAGAAATGGAGAGCTCCGGGTGACTGATATGGATGGGAGCTCTGGGTAACTGATATGGATGGGAGTTATGAGTGACTAATATGGATGAGAGCTCTGGGTGATTGATATGGATGAGAGCTCTGGGTGATTGATATGGATGAGAGCTCTGGGTGACTGATACGGGATGGTTTTTCTCTTTATTAGGTCACAGATGAACGTCTCTATGAAGAACTAAATGTTTATTCACCAATTTACAGTGAGTTGGAGAACAAAGGGGAAATGCCTTCTCCTGTTGACTCATAAGAATCAGGGGACAAGAATACTCTGATTCACAGTAGAATCCTGAAAGTAAATCTTTAAATGACTCATCCAGCTTCACGGCAACATTTCTGTTCGCTCCACATTCTGCCAGTTTTACAATTACATCATTCTCCAGACAGCAGTGTTTTAGTCTGCTGCTTCTGGTCTTCTAAACACCTCCATTTTTGTGGATGTCATTCACTCTGATTTTCTTGTTTTGTGTCACAATCTCACACACATTCTTTCTGGAAAGTCATCAAATCATAACTTAGCTTTTAGTGTATGTCTACAACCATGAACAAAAAGAAGATAAGGAAGAAGTACGCTGAGAATTTAATTAAACTTAGATAATCAGTTAATATTTGCTCTTAGTTCTTTTTAGAATTCCCAATAGCTATAGTTAGGCATGCTATATATCCACTCATATCTACCCCTCTCTATATATGAATTTTTTTTTCCTGGAGGGTGTGGTGCAGGCAGAGGTTCAAAATTTTTGCAAAGGTGCTTAGAGAGCAGATTATGAATAGGAGGTAGTATGGGAGAAATAGCTGAGAAAAATCATTTTGTTGCTGTTTTTTAGATTTTTTAAAAGAAACAAAAAGAAATTGATATTATAACTAGCTAATAGAATTCAGTCAGACATTGAAAAATCTGCTTGTGGGGATCAGTTACCTGCCACTTGGATGTACACAGAGAACACAGTGGACACACTTTTCTAAATCTCATGTAAAGCTCACCTCACTCCTGTCTCTTCACACAGCCATATCCCTTGCTTCACAGTAACTCTACCTACAGTGTAGTGTGCTAGAGTAATAAAGTGTGCTTGTGATCTCCTTATGTATCCTTCTTCGGCTAGCATTTATACAATAAATCAGAATTATTTAACTTGATTTTGTGCTTGAAAATGAAGTTGATAGAATATGGGGCAAGCTTTGACGATGGATGTGATTGTACACATTTATAACTTTAAGAATTAAAAAAAAACATGTACATTAAAAACAGTTAATTAAATAGTGCCAAGGACAAAGGACAGTTTCAGGAGTCCTCTTCCTCAATCCTTTCCCAGTAAAATTGTGTGTAAGTAATTCTGGAGTCAGAAAATGGGATGTTGGACTAACTACCAACCATCTTTTGTTAATAAATTGAGTAAACAGGGTGTGATCATATTTTACTAGCTGATACTGGTTCAGTTGCTACATGAGCTCACTCAGGGTTTATTTAAGAGATATAACCAACAAGAAGTGATGATAGACAGATGGAGATGTGTAAGAAGTAAAATGTAAATGGATAATTCTCCAAACCAGAGGAACATGAGAGAGATGGAAATTTATCAGACCTTAAATGGACGGGGGGCACTGAGCCCTGTCTTTGCTAGCAGCTGGCACCTGCTTGCTTGGGTACTTCTAGTTTATCTTAGGGCTAAACCATTACATCTGCTATGTGACTGAGGCCATGTATCAGGAAGGAAGAGGGACGTTCGAGCTCCAGGATGTACATTAGATAAGGTTCTGAGTTGTCAGAGTGCAGCACTTAAATGAACAACAAAAACAAACAAACAAACAAACAAAACTAAACAGATAAAGGAGACTTGGAGTGAGGGCAATACCAGACATCAGGAAGATTGTTCCCACAGAAGCACCCAAGCAGTGGTGAAGAGAGATAACAGGGAATTCTGTTTAGGACAATAAAAGCCACAGTTTTGTGTTAAATCCGTGTGTCAGCTACACTGACCTTTCTTTGTGTTGGTGACTTAGTCTGCAGAAACAAAAACAAAACTGTCAGGCTTTTGTTACTTGAAGTGCCTTGAAATTTTATTGCAGAGTTGGGGTCTTGTTTCTCACAAGAGAGAGATATACAGGAGAGGCTCAATTAGGGATACCAACTCAAATGGTTATAGAGGCCAAGTAGTCACAGTACAGGGTGTGTGCAGGGTGGGGACCCTGGAACACCAGTAGTGTGGTTTAGTCCAAATTTCAAGTCTCCAGAGTCAAGAAAGCTTGTTATGTAGTCTGTCTGAGGCCAAAAGCCTCAGCCCTTGGAGACACTGGCTAAACCCTGGAGTGCACAGCCTTCAATTCCCTTCCCCCATTGTAACCCATGACATTTTCAGGCACCCCACAACTTGCTTACAGAAACTATGTTTCAGTCAATAAACTAAATGAGCGGTTAGTGGCCTTCTTAATCCCAAAACTAAAGCATTATACTCAAACTATCTACCTAGAGAGTTCATATCAATATCTAGAGCCAAATTCAATGATTCATTGGCTGTTTTCCTGCTAACGGTTTAATGTCTGCTCTCATGTACATTCCCTAACTTCTGCTGTATAATCATAATGTAGAAAACTCACAGAGCTGTTTCCCAGAGATCAGAACACTTCATGGCTTTAAATGCTTACCACTTGATCAGCGCAATGTTTATTTATTTATTTTTATTTTATGTGTGTGGTGTATGTGTCTTGGTGGTGGGCAAGGTATACATGTGGAGGTCCGAGTGGGACATCTGGTATCTTCCTCTATTACTGTCCATCTTGCTGCCTCGACACAGGGTCTCCCACTGGGCTGGTAGTTATGTTCACCTGGGTTGGCTGGCTAGTCATCTTTTGGGTTCTACATGTCTCTGCTGCCCATCTGGGGTTAGAGACATATGTAGCCATGACCATAAAGGACAGTAGGGGTACTTCATTATTTAAAAAAAAAAAAGATATTTTCATCTTGCTCTTTATTCTGAGAGCCTACTAAAATTCAGCACATATGCCATTAATTTCTTGAATAATTACTGCATGCTTATTTATATACCAGGCTCTATATAGCAGTCAAAATGTCACATATTTAAGGTAGTATCTTCTTTTTCTAAGTTTTTTAATTCTTTTTAACATTTAGTTTTTTTAAAAAGTGAGATGTCTTGAGAGACACCTCAGTAGTTAAGAACATTGGCTTCTCTTCCAGAGCACATGGATTCCATTCCCAGAACCCCTGGCAGCTCACAATCATCTGAAATTCAAGTTCCAGGAAATCCTATGTCCCCACCTGGCCTTAGCAGGCACCAGGCATGCATGTGGTTCATAGACATGTATGCAGGCAAAATGTCTATACACATAAAAAATAAATCAAACTTATGTGTGCATCCATGTGTCTGAGTGTGGGTTTGTGCATGTTAATACAGTGTCTGCAGAGGCCAGAAAGGGGCATCAGATCCCCTGGAGCTGAACTTAAAGGCCATATTGTGAGCCTCCCAGTATGGGAGTGGGTAATAAAATTCTCCTAACTGCCCTGTTTATGTTCTCTTTAGCTTTTGTCTGGATAATTGCTATCTTCCTTCCTCAGCTGTATGAAGCCCACCTATAAGCCCTTGATGGTCTTGTTTGTCTCTGACACTGCGTTTCTCATTGTTCATTATTTGTTAGATTTTTTTCCCTTAGCTTTGTTGAAATTACCCTCTAATTCTGTGTATTTTAAAATTCCATTCTGTTTTCTCATAGTTATTTAAAACTTGGTGTCTTGTAGTTCCAACATCCATGTCACATGAGCCTGTTTCTTGGTTTATTAGTGAGATATTAGTTCATTTTCACTTAAAAACATTCTTACTTTTTGTATGCCTCCTAATGTTTTGTTGAAATTTGGACAGATTATCAGGGACTGAGAATATTCAGACAGATGCTTTGTATGAGCAGAGACATGAGGGGCTGAGTATGAATACCTATGTTGTGATTACTCGGTTCCTAGACACTTGCTCTCCTCCTCTAGTGATGCCCTCACAGAGGCTCATCTCTGGGTCTGCTCTCCTTTGACTTTGCTTCTTCTCTTCCTGCTGATTGCTAGAAAGACACTCTTGCATCCTTAGCTGTTTTAACTCAAGATATTTTTCTCTTCCCTTAAGGTAAGTGGAGGCGAAAGGGACATCCTCAAATGTTCTGGTTGAATCTCAGTCTTAGGCAGGTACAGTTAACCTGGGACTCAGGCCTGTGGGCTTGTCAAGTAGGAGGCCCCTTTTCCAGCTGTAATGATGCCTTTGAAGCTCACTCCTGCTCCTTCCACGTGCAGCTTTTTCTTTATTGATTTTCTTTCCCATATGAAGTAGATTTGCAACCATGCTGTCAGGCTATTTGCTCCCCCCCACCCCAGATTAAAATTACTTGTATTTTCTTAAAAGTAAAGAGAAATGACCTTCCTCTGTGTCTCATTCATTACTGTTCGTGTAGGAAAAGTCCACAAAGACTTGTGAACACTTGTACTCTATATCCTCTAGTCTCTGTTCCATATATACTATATGTAATATACTATTCCTGTAGGAAAAGTCCACAAAGACTTGTGAACACTTGTACTCTATATCCTCTAGTCTCTGTTCCATATATACTATGTGTAATATACTATTCCTGTAGGAAAAGTCCACAAAGACTTGTGAACACTTGTACTCTATATCCTCTAGTCTCTGTTCCATATATACTATGTGTAATATACTATTCCTGTAGGAAAAGCCTGGAGGAAATTGTGAACCTTGTTTTCTGGGTCTCAATCTACATTACACTCATCAAGTCAAATCTTTCAAGCTTACGTCTTTGGAGATGTGAGTTTTTGGTCCTTTGCAAATGATCCTGAGTGAATCTCTCTCCTTCTAGCTTTAAGGTTAATGGCATGTTTCCTGCAGACTTTACTCTAAAGGGTATATGAACAATGTCAAAATCAAACAGTTGATATGAAAGACGTATCAGAAGAAACCACAGTGTGTTAATCACAGAAAAGCAAAAACAAGAGATGAATATGGAGAAGATTGCTTAAGAGTGCTTGGGCTGTAGAACCTCTGGAGAGAGATTAGTCACATTTTAAAAAATGTGAATTGCAAAATGAGAGAACACAATGTCACAGAGATAATACTTGTAGAGATAAGGCTATGGATGGTGAAAGACATCAAGGCATAAATTAAGAAACTCCTAGGAATGCCAAATAACCAAAATAAGAATGCAAAACCCTCACACCTAAATGCTAAGAACTGAAGGAAGATAATCATAAGGGAAAGACAGTGACCTTTAGGTCAGTCATAAATAATAAAAATAGAGGAAGTTGCAGCAATCACCAGAAGTTATCACACCTGTCTTCAAATATTGCATCAGCGAAGCGCTCAGAGCAGCAATACTTAGAGCAGCAGCAGCAGCAACTCATTCGTGCCTGCAAAGCTCATCCCCTCCCACTGCTCAAGAATAAATTTATTTTCATTATGTGTGTTTTTTCTTCCTTTTTTTTTCCCTGAAAAATGTCTCCTGGGTCATATGATTACATACTATACTTGTATCCAGAATGTTAGCTAAACTATTATGGGAAATACTGACATGCTCCACGCAGCCCCTTTAGTATATGGTAGAATATGCAATGAGAAAGGTCCATCTGGAATCAAAGGAAAAAAAACTGAGCATGAGAATTTTAGATAGCCTTTTCTATATTGTTGGTGATCTATGTAACCATTCCTTCTCCACCCATCAATCACTCCATTAAAAACTTTATCATAGAGAGGGAAATTCTGGAGGCTATGGGGTCTCAGGGAGGAAGCAGATGTCTATCCCTAGAGGGAATGGTCTCTGACTGGCATTGGAGAAGATAAGGTGAAGAGAAGAGAAATAGGATGAGCGATGACTTCAAGGTAGTCTTTCCTTCATGTCTTCATGAAAACGCCCTGCTGTATTTGTGGAGTTACATAAAGTCTGGCCAATTTTTGGATTGGTTCTATATATTCATTATAATAATGTTGAAGATAATTCCAATTTCTGTGTAGAAAAGGTGTCTTTGTAGATTATTCCAGAAGAGGAACCACACTGAAAAGCAACATTATCTCTCTTGCTTCTCTTCCTTTCTTAGTCATAATTTCATTAGATTTATAATCTCATGTCTTTTATATGATCTTTTATATTTTTGCTTTTTCCTCTTTTATTTCTCATTCATAGTATAGGGCATAAGTATGTCCCTTCATGTTCTAAAATCTTTAAAATTTAAGCACTGTCATGTTATGATTAAGCATCTTTTCTGCTGGGGTTCTTCCAACCAAGGGGAATTTCTCATTGTGGGGTCAATTGACAGCATTTCATCTGGGACTGGGAAGGGGCCTCAGTCAATGAAGAGCCTGCTTCACAAGCGGAAGAACATGAGTTCAGTTCCTCCAGCATCCTATAAAAGAGCCATTCCCAGTGGCATATGCTCGCACCCCAGAACTTGGAAGGCAGAGGCAGGAGGGTCTCTGAAACTTATTGCCCAGCCAATGTAGTCAAATGGGTGAGCTCCAGGTCTGGTGAGACAGTCTGCCTCAAAATATGAAGTGGACAGTGATTGTTGAAGATGCTTCTTGGCTAGAAGTTATCGGCATTGCAAATTTGAGGGTGCTGGCTTGAAGTGGACTTGGGCCTGTTCTTGGTGCCCAAGATCTCAGGAGGCCTCTTGCTGCTTCAATAACTCTTTTGCTCCCTCTACTGAGTAACCTAACACATTGTTCCCTTTACAAGAGAACTGCTTAAATGCAATGTGTTATTATCATGTATTTTCAGAATCATCAACCAACATGAACAGCATAGATTTTGTTTACTGTTCAACCTCCAGCCCCAAAATCTATTCTTGTGTCTGAAAAATATTATACAATGATTAATGATAATATTTGGTTTATTAAACATTTTTTCTTAGTAAAGAGTATGTAAAAAGGTGCATGCTTTACTTCCTGGTAGAAGTAGCCAGGATTTGGGGGTAAATAGTTCGGAGTTTAATTTCTGTTTTTCATAAGTTGATATTATTTTCATCAAAAAGGGGGATACTGGTACACTGTCTGAAAACTAGGCTAGATCACTGGACAGCCTGAGACCAGATGCCATATTTCTGCATTTTCTACTTGTTCACTGCCACATTGCTCTTCTAGATGGTAAGAAGTGTAGAATGATTACTATGGGATAGGGCTATTCCATCTATGACATCTTTTTTTAAATTTTTTTTGTGAGCTATTTGCATTTAAGATAAAATTAAATCTAGAAGTGGTATCCACTGAATCCATATTTGGAATCTGGGAAGGATTAGAACAAATTGTCATGATGTTATCACTGAGGAGAGAATTGTGTATTAAAGCTTGCTGTATACAGTGTTCTGCCTGCATGTATGCCTGCAGGCCAGAAGAGGGCACCAGATTTCATTATAGATGGTTGTAAGCCACCATGTGGTTGCTGGGAATTGGACTCAGGACCTCTGGAACAGCAGCCCGTGCTCTTAACCTCTGAGTGATCTCTCCAGCCCCAAAGGAACCAAACTCTGTATGGGCCGGGAACACAATGGAATACTACTCAGCTATCAGAAACAACGAAATCATGCAATTTGCAGCCAAATGAATGGAACTAGAGAAGCTCATCCTGAGTGAGCTAACCCAGACCCAGAAGGATGCACATGGCATCTATTCACTTATAGTCGAATTTTAGCCATATAGTACAAGACAACTATACTACAACAAATGCACCAAAGGGAACATGGACATAGACTTCTTTTCCTGTCAATGACACACTTTGCCCTAGTGATGCTGCTGTGTAGGCCCCCACTATATGAGGAGGCTCTTGGCCCCCATATGACTGCTGAAATGGGGCAGGGAACTGTTATGTAGGGACACTCCACTCCAGAGGAGTGTGATAAAGGGGACAGGGGATAGAGGGTAGGAGAGCAGGACTGGGAGGGGCAGAAAGAGGCCACTGTGATGGAGATGTAACCTGAAGCAATAAATAAATATTTTTTAAAAAGCTTGTTGTGACTGTTGAGTGCTGCAGGAACTCTTCTCCCACAACTCACCCATTGGCTATACATCAATGGGGGCATGTGGCACCAAAATGTCCTAAAGATCAGTAGGTGGAGGCTGTGAGTTTGCCAGGAGCTGGATATTGAAGCTAAAAGTGATTAACCTGGCAGGAACTTCTGCAGATATTAAGGACTCTGGTTCTCACTGAGATAGCCCCCACTTCAGCTGTTAGGGGACCCACAAGAAGAACAAGGTGCACATCTGTTACATATGTGTAAGGGTCCTAGGTAGGCATGCTCTTTGATTGGTGGTTTAGCCTCTGTGAACCCCCCCCCCAATGGGCCTAAGTCAGTTTTCTTTATAGGTCTTTTTGTGGTATCCTTCACCCCTCTGGGTCCCTCAATCCTTCCTCCCACTATTTTACAAGACTCCTCAAGCTCTGCCTAATGATTGGCTGTGGGTGTCCACATCTGTTTCCATTATCTGTTGGATGAAACCTCCCAGATGACAGTTATGTTAGGCTCCTGTGTGCAAACATAGAAGAGTATCATTAATGATGTCAAGGCCTGAGTTTCTCCCAGAAGGTGGATCTCAAGTTGGGCCAGTCATAGGTTGGCCCATTCCCTCAATCTCTGCTCCATCTTTATCCCTGCACTTCTTGTAGGCTGGACAAATTTTAGGTCAAAGTTTTTGTGGGTGGGTTGGTGTCCCTCTCCCTCCACTAGAAATCCCTCCTGGCTTCAGGAAGTGGTGATTTCAGGCTACATATCCCTTGCTGCTAGGAATCTCTTCTAGTGTTACCCCCATAGACTCCCAGGAGCTTCCCTAATCCCAGAGGTGCCCCCCACCAATTTCAGTTCTCTCAGTTCTTCCTTGACCCTGGCTCTCTCCACACCTGATCCCCATTCTCATTCCCCTCCCCATCCCCTCTCCCATCCAGTTTCCTCCCTCCATTTCTGCAGATATCTATTTTATTTCCCCTTCTGAGTGAGATTCAAGCATCCTCTCTTGGTTCCTCATTGTTACTTAGCTTCTTTTGATCTGTAGATTGGAGCATGATTATCCTGTACTTTATGGCTAATATGCACTTATAAATGTGTATATACTATGCGTGTCTTTCTGGGTCTTGGTTACCTCACTCAGGATAATATTTTCTAGTTCTATCCATTTGCCTGCAAATTTCATGATGGCCTTCCTTTTAATAGCTGAGCAGTATTCTATTGTGTAAATATACCACAGTTTCTTTACTCATCCAGTTGAGGGACATTTAGGTAGTTTCAAGTTTCTGACTATTATTAATAAAGATGCTATGAACATAGTTAATCAAGTGTCTTCATGGTATGGTGGATCATATTTTGGGTATATGCCCAGGGGAGAAACAGCTGGGTCTTGAGGTAGGACTATCCCCAATTTTTTTGAGAAACTACACTGGCTTGTTTTTGTTTTTGTTTTTTTTTTTTTACAAACAAAACTGGATATGGGTTTAGAGGGAGCATAGGTGAGCTAGACTGCTTGCTGAACTCCATCCATGATGAGCAATGGTATTGGAGAAAATTGCAAGCATTTTGAGGAACTCCACAGTTTGGAGGTTAATAATCCAAACAGAATTTGCCTGCAGCCCTGAGTGTATTCACCTCACTGCCTGTCCCACAAAGCCTTTACTTTCAGCTCCCTTTCCCTGCCTTGTGTACCTCTGCTTCCCCTATAGTACAATCTTATATCACATCTCCCAGGACATCACACTGAAGCTACATTTGTGCTGTCCAGTCCTTCAATCCTCAGTTTCTCTCCATTAAATTACTGGGTAAGTGCTTTCCTGTCTATAAAAAGAGCACATCTAATCCAGGATGTGACCTTCGTTTCTGCTTCTACCAGCTTAGCACCTATCAATGTAAACACTCATTTAACTCACACTGAATTCCAGGCACTAGAGCATCAAAGGTCTAGTCCTTCTAAGGGTCTTACCTCCTAGATGTTATTAACTCCATTTCATACATTAGAGACTCAGGACTCATAAGTTCACTTCATTAAATGAAAGTAACAAAAAAGCATTTAACTGCTACATCTCATGTTTAATACACTTCAGAAAATACAATTATTGTTAGTCTGTGTTTGCCTAACTTGCAGGTGCCAGGGCTGTGTCTACTGGGCTCAGAATCTGGCAGTATCTTCCTCTATGTGACATTAATTCTCATTATCTTGCCTTTTCTTCCTTCCTAATATTTACAGGGTTAGGGTTAGGAAGCAAGTGGAACTCTGAGACCATGTCAAGGACCTTGAAAACAGGCTGGAGGGTAACCTCTGTCATGTGAGGTTGAGTTCTGGCTTGTAGGTCTTAGGTGTGCATGTGTTGATGGCTGGATTGTGATGTCCTATGGAGATCTGGCATTCTTTTTTTTTTTTTGGCTTTTTGAGACAGGGTTTCTCTGTGTAACCCTGGCTGTCTTGGACTCACTTTGTAGAAAAGGCTGACCTCAAACTCATAGAGATCCACCTGCCTCTGCCTCCCATGTGCTGGGATTACAGGCGATTCTGGTATTCTTGATGTTCACATGGCATAATTCTTTTTTTCCTGTTTCACATGAATGGCAGTGTAATAGGAAATAGAGAAGGAAAAATATCTTGTTCTTTAAGGCTTTTTGAATTGGCTCACATAATTATTCCAGGTTCATGTATAATATCTTTTATGATAAAATCAAAGTCAACTGATCAATGTGATGATTATTCTTTATTGGCAATTTAATCAGATCTGGAATCAGCTAAGAGAGATACTGGAGGGAAGCCTTGAGGGGATTTCAAAGGAAGATTAACTGGAGGGTAGAGAAGACCCTCCCTGATTGTGGGTAGACAATATCTTCCCACAGCAATCCATAAAGTGAGGGGTTCAAGAAAGAGGTGGTGCTACCTGCTGGTATGCTTTTGTGGATCTGTTCTTTTATTGCTACTGCTTCTCCCATTATTGGCTACCAATAGAACCCAGCAGTTCTCCAGGAATCCCCCAGGCTCTCAGTGCCAGATTTTGTACTGGGGAGATGTCCAGTTTCATGTACTAAACAATCTCTCCACCACTGTTCAACTACCTATCTCATATTGTGTAAACCAATCTAATAAATTATCTCTGCAATATATATTATTCTCCCAGTTCTGATCCTCTAGAGAATTCTGACTAAGATGTTGACCATTTCACAAAAGTGGCTTCACATTTTATACACAGACCTGCAGAAGATCAAGATCCTCCTGGCTGAGAAGCAGGAAGAAGGAAACAGGAAATGGGATGAAATAGACTGTGGAAAAAGTTTGCCAGTCATGTCCTACATGGTTTGATGGCTCTTGAGTGAAGTGGCTAGTAAGCCCCACAGCTGCTCACTAACTTTATTACCCCCAGATCCAGGGACAGACATGACTCACAGCCAACAATAAAATCACAGTGTCTACTGTGTCCCATGTGCATCAGTAGGTGGCAGAGAGGAGAGAGACTATGTCTACTCTACACTCAGTCTTCTGATCTATGAATATCTGAATAATTAGTAGCCTAATATTCTCTGAAAAAAAGAAAACCTGAGACAACCATCCATCTGGTGATAGGCAGGCCCAGATGGGATCCCAGGATGGGATCAAGACAGAGACTAGAAAAACAGTGCCTGGGACCTAGAAGAACCCTGCCAGGGAGGGTGGGTCCTGGACATGAGTGAGCCCTAGACACATGACCAAGGGGCCATTCAGGTGAACTGGGCAAGGAGTGAGCCTAAGATGACCACCAGACTGGAACCATGGGACCCAGACAGGCAGCTAGCCTGAGATGACCATCAGTCTGATGCCCTGCAGGCCTGGAGCAGCAGACCATGACCAAGATGACCCCTTCCTGGATCCATAACGCACAGGCAGGGCATAGTACTCCTGAGACCACTCCTGAGATGACCTCAGATACTGAGAGACCCTGGGGGCCACTAAGAGGAAAAAGTAAGTGGTGGAGAAATGGAAAAGAAAGAGAAACAGAAGGATGTGGGCACAATGAAGAGAGGCAGAACAGAAAACACGAGGGTAGTGAGTAACTGGTGATGCCACTTGGGACCATGGTGGGGTCCTGGGCCATGCTGTCACAGTCTGCAGAAGCAAGGGTTTGTTACCACCAAAGGCAGATGTCCCTAGTCTGGGCTGCCATCCAGGGACATATTGATATCTGAGGGGTGTGCAGAACTGGCCCCATCCCTCACCTGGGCATCATGGGAGAGCTGGCCCTGGGGTCATGAGAGCAAGAGAGCTGGCTCTACCCCTCACCAGCTGTAGCACTTGGGAGAGCAGACCCTACACCTCACCTGGGCAGCACAGTAGAGCTGACTCTGTTGGTGGGGCAGTGGGTAATCTGCCCCTGAGGGTGTGAGTGTGGGAGAGATGGTCTCATGATCATGAGAGTGGGAGAACTGGCTATGTCCCTCATTAGCTGCAACACTCAGGAGAGTGGATCCTGAACCTCGCCTGGGCAACAGGGTAGAGCTGACCCTGGTTTCAGGGATTGTGGGCCCCAAGGGCCTGAGAACAGGAGAGCTGGTGGACAGACCAACTCAGATACCTCTCAGGTGCAGATCCAGAGCTTTGAATTGGCTCACACCAAAATTTACCCCATCTATGGAGTACGTGATGGGGCCAGTCCTACATATCCAAAACTATAGGATCTCCATGACACATGGCAAGAACAGGATATCAGAGAATCCCAGTGAGGTTCCAGTATTGATAGAGTAGCAGAAGCCAGAGGGCTGATATCAGACCAATGAGTCATTGAAATGAACATCTACAAGCAAAGAAGTGTGAACAAAAGAATTGCTGTAGGACCCACTATGGGTATATAATAAAGGAATGGTAAGATATAAGGGTAGATTATTGAATCTGCTCTGAAACTTAGAGCTATTGTTATTCTCCAAATAAGGTTATCTTTTGATACATCGGTATAGAATTTTGTATACTGATACAAAAATAAGATTAATTTTTGATTCATTGGTATAGAATTTTATATTTTGACACATATTATATATATTTCAACTCTTATATAAGATATTGTGCCTATACAACTCATTTAAAAGTACAGATTTACTTCTAATCCTAAGTAGATTGCAGTAACAAACCACTGTGACACACTACAGCTTCCACAATGAGATTTTTTTTCTCTGTTGGAGGAGGCTTCAAGGGTAGAGGATGGATACAAGGGGGGGGGGAGGTAAGTGGGTTTGGGGTGCATGATGTGAAAATCATAAAGAACCGATAAAAAGTTAAAAAAAACAAACAAAAACAAAAACAAAAACAAAACAGTGTCATAAGGCCATTGGGTATTCATGTCTACTTTTTGTTCCTTTTTATCTATTGGGGTTGTTTTCTGGTAACTCCCTAACCACCAAAGAAAAACTTAATCAATCATATTCTAATAATGACATAGATTTTTGAGCTTCTCAGAAACCATTAAATATTTTGTAACTTCATTGATCAAAGCACTTGAAAATGTAGAATACTTCATATTTACCTGTAGATCTTAGTGTTTAAACCCGTGTATTTTTCTTCTGCCCTAGAGTACTTACAGAGCTGAGAAACATTGCTCCTACTGAAGTCCTGTTTGACTCCATAAGAGCAGTGGCCTTGGGACATGTACTGTCTGACTCTCTTCATCTTCCTTGTTCTATCTCTGCCACAACCAGTTTCATGACTCATGAGTTTTGGAAGAACAGAATTTTTGCTTAGTTTTATAATACTTGTACCATTGTTGGCCAACAGAATATGTGCAGAACTTCATTCCTGGACACTAACTCAGGGTCTAGAGGCGATGCTGTCTTCAGCAGAAGCAAACTAGCTTGGAAGAACACCTTTGTTGTTTTTCATAACATCTTGGTCCACTCTATTCATCAGCATCTAATAGACATGTAAGCATAGAATGCACAGAGACTCAGCAACAGGCATCAGCTTTGTGGTGTCCTCAGGAGGTTAAGCTTTGTCACTGAAATGTGTGTCCTTAATCTAGAATAATCAGAGGGACACAAAATTCAATCCAATGGTAAAAAGGTCAGTGCTGGCATGATGACATTTTATGAGAAGGGAAAGGAGTCCCCACATTCTCCCAGCACTGGTTCAATTAGTGTTGTCCCTGGTTACTGGAAGTCTGTGAAAAAGGAAGTGCAGGGGCAGCATTCACATGTCCACAATCAGTAAGTATCACATCATGTACAGCAGGGAACACTGAAGGAGGGAGGGCTGGGGACAGTCAGAACTTAACAAGTAGAAACCAAGAATCAGACTGAGAGAACCCAGAGTTTAAGCTCTTGGGGTTTCTGAGAACCCAGCTAGGAGTGATGGAGTGACAAGCGCACAGGCTCAGGTAGGCAACCCTGAAGAGGATTCCCTCTTTGCAGTATACTCTTTCTAGGACTGCATTAGGGAAAATTGCTGATGCTCATGAAAATGATGGAAACACTAGGGCACTTCAGAACTAAATGGACAAAGTGAGGGGGCATCTGGTTTACCTGTGTCCCTGCTCTTTCTAGCTTCATGACCTTAGTGGTCACTAATCTAAAGCCATGTGATTAACAGGAGTAGAACTCTTGTATCTGGAAAGGCTCCTAGGCAAGTCACTAATTGGGCAACCTAAGAGCTGAAAGTGGTATAGAGAAAGGAGAGGGAAACTGAGCCCAGAAACTGATTCCACAGTCAACTTGGTCCTTCAATCTAGCAAAGACACAATTCTGACCTTGAACTTCAGGTTATGACCCCAAGACTTGTCATACCACTGTATTCAGCTGCTTCTCCACACTGAAGAGACTCAGACACAGAGTGCCATAGGCAGGTGGGAAAATGGGGAGAGGAACCAGACTCAGAGACTGCTGGGGTCTAGCACCCTACTATGTGTAGGCAACTGGTTAATGATGAGAAGTTTAAATACCTATTTATCACCAAGTCTATGTCATTATAAAACCACGTGTTATTTCCACACATAAAGTAAACTTTTACCTTTGAAATTCATTTTTGATTATGACTTTACTAACAAATATAATCATTGTAAGGGTTCTAAAATATGATCAAATATGTTGGACAAATGCTAAAATTATTACTATTAGACACCAAAATGAATAAATAGTCTTCAGTAGTTTGAGTAGTATGCAACATGAATTGGAGAAAATTAAAAATTTTCAAATGTTAATCATATCTCAAGACTGGTAGAATAACTTGAGGATAAAACTCATCAAAATAAGGGTCAGTGCACTTGAACATGACAGCAACAAGGAAGTAAAAAATGCTGCATTTTGGAAGTCTTCATTAGTTACTTGGGTGTATATGTGTGTATGCACTTATGTGTACCTGTGACAAGGCAAACATGCAGGTCAGGGACAGTTTGCAATAGATCCCTCTATTAGGTGAATCCAGGAGATTGAACTCAGACCTTCAGGCTTGAAGTCTGAGGGTTTTTACTTTCACCAGCTTAGCCATTTTGACTGCTCCATTTTACAAGTTTTGTGTAAACATTTGGCTATGCACACTGGGGTCTCTGGGGGTTGTTGTTGTCATTTTCTGTATATGTTTATTGTCTAAAATCAACAGCTTATGTCAAAGAGAAAAAAAATCCTCCTGAATGCAAGGTTTTTAAATCTCTTTCTTCTATTTCCTTCCCATGAGGTACAAGTCAAGACTTCAGGAAAATACAAATACATACAGATTTGAGAGTGGGAAGCTGGGTGCACAGTTCTTGTTAAGAGCTGAGTTCACTTTCTCTTCCAGCCATGGGAGCTCTATAATGATTCCACAAGTAATGACCATTGAGACTGTCATGGTGATTTCACTTAATGGAATCAACTTTCTCCAAGCCTACCCCACAGTTTTTTCTGTCCTGTTAAAATCTGACTACTCATTTGTAGGAGCCTTGTTTGTAAGTAGTCTTCTGTGGAGAGTAAGATGGGGAGGATGGAGAAGTGTCATCTCGTTGCATTTCTGTCTTGACAGTAAGGGGTCGATGGTAGTCCTTGTTCTCTGTGTGTCACCCACAGAAAGTCTTGATGTAGAAGGGCAGCAGTTATGTCATTCTGAAGATATTTTCATCTAGTTCAAATAAACATTTCTTGTGAATTCCACCTTTCACCTCTCCCACTAAGGTATGATGAGGTTAGTGGCCTCTTAGGTTTAGGGAACAGTCTAGGAAGTGGGATCCAAATCACCTAGAGCTTTCTGTATAGTGCAATGATGCCCAGTGGATCACCTGCAGGAAGGAACACTCACTTAGGATCTGCCTTTGTTGGAGGCACTCAGGGTGATCGACTGGAAATTCCTCTGAGACTGCTTCATGTCAGGGGTCAGGAGGTCATGGAGGCCATTTTCTAGAGGACAGGTCTCCTCTAGATTGATGTGGATGAGTCTCACTCACAGGGGAGGTTTCCTGTCACTGTGGCTTCCCACCTGCTTACTACAGCTCAGTAACATTTTTTCCCCTTTCCTACATTTCTTCCTTTGATGCATCACATTTCTTTCCTTCTGTCATCTCAATGATTTCTGCTTTAGTCATGGCAGGACAATACATTGATTTCATCAGTTGTTCATGAGTATCCTCCTTTTGTCCCAAGGTCCATTCGAGGACCCTTAGTTGTTCTCCTCCTGACTTCCTAATCTAGACCTTTTAGGTTTTCCTTATTGTGACTTTTCTTGATAACTTTGATAGTTTTTGGCCACGATGTTTTGTGAAATGTTTGCAGATCCAATTGAGGCCAGGAAAATGAATTATTAGGTGATGAGAGATGGTGCAGCATCATTTTGTCAGATCACATGCAGTCAACACTATCTCACTGGTGAGGTAACCCTCTTCATGCAGTTATGATTTTGTTTTTATTCTTCAACTTTATTCTTTTCCATTTTAATGTCTTCTCTTGTCATTAAGCATTGCTCACATGGGAAAAGTCATTGAGTTATCTTTAGTTTAAGTTTAAGAACACACACTTAGACCTGGTGCAGTAAACACTTGAGTGGTATGCACAAGGTGCCTGGTTCAATCCCCAATCTCACCAAGAAAAACAATCGCTTATGTGTATGGACATGCTATGTTCATGAGTATCCTCCTTTTGTCCCAAGGTCCATTCGAGGACCCTTAGTTGTTCTCCTCCTGACTTCCTAATCTAGACCTTTTAGGTTTTCCTTATTGTGACTGAAACATCAGATTGTCTTGCATTTTACAATTCATCTTCAGAAACATTCTGTTACTTCCTTAAGTCTACTGGATCTGAGAAAATATTTTGCTTGCCTTTCTGAACAGTGTTTAAGTGTTCACACCACCCAGCCATCCTGCTTTTTGTTTTCATTAGCCTGGTCTCTGGGGCCACCAGCTAAAAGATGGTTTTCTGCTCTTTCTATTCTGATAGTTAATAAATCTGTTATTCTTCTTTAAGGAGATAGCACAAATTATTTTCAAACTCTTACAAAAATCTGAAGGATATACTTCAGAAGCCACTTTGGAAGATGGCTAGTGTTATTCTTACACTAAATTCAGACAAAGATATTATAAGAAAAGGAAAGTTCAGTTGAAATTCCTGAGAATGTTATTTCAAAATTCTATCAAATACTAGCACACTGAGAATGACAGCACATGAAAAAGATTACTCAACATGGTCAAGTGAGATTAACTCAGAGATATAAATGTTGTTTAATATATACCACTGAGTAAATAATATTCCTTTATTAATGAAAGATTTCCAAAACAGCCATTTCTCACTATTTTTCTATTTAGACCATTATCTTGTATTTTTCTTCAAAGATCGGACTTCCATATTTTCCTTTCTCATTAAAAAAATACTATCTTTTAAGGCACTCAATAATTTTAATGGTATATATTCATGCTCATATGTGTCTTTTCTCAAAACTGTCTAGATATTACATGGGTAAGGAGAAAATCTATGCATCGACATGTGTCTTAGATCACTGATCAGTTGTTCCTGGGGTTTTTCCCATTGGAGTGTTTCATAGGCAATAGATAATAACACCGCAGCCATTCCATACTTACAAACTGACCTGACAATGTTTTTCTCTTCCCTGAGCAGTTTCCCATTTCTGGAATTCTGTCTGTCATCACAGAGAAAAAGATAACTAAGTCTTTGGTGAGTATTAGAGTAACCTACAAGTGATGAGGATGGGACTAGTGAGAACACTTCCAAGCCAGTCTCTCCATGTTGAAAGTTAGAAGTTAAGTTTAGAACAGCTGTCTCTTGGACTTAGGAACTCCCTCTGGATTCTCTGTAACCAAGTACAGAGCCTGGTCTTCCTGCTCTGGTGCCCCAAATAAACACCTGCATGATATTGACATTCAGTGCCCAAGAATCTCACACAAAAATTCTTCTCCCTTAGGATGCTGCTTATAGATAAGAGATTTTTGTAGTTCATTTAATCATCAACTTCATTGCATTAGGGCACACCTAGGAGGTTAGTAATTATACTATAAGGCAAAAATTCAGTTGGACTGAAAGGAGGCACGGAAAAATAATCAACTTTTCTATCTTTCACTGGACATGATGTGAACTTTTTTGCTCTGCCAACTCCTCTCCACAATGATGGGCTGAAGCTGCTAAACTCCTGAGCCAAAATATTTCATTACTCCCTCAAGATGATCACATGAGACATTTTTGTCAAAACAATAGAAAGTATTCCACAAAAACATTCTATTTTTATTTTTCAGTGGTGGAACAGAAAGATGTATAGAAAAGGTACATCTGTTGTGAATTTGCTGTATAATTTCACCTACTAAATAAGAACTTAAGAAAACCAGATGAGCTGTTGTTCACATGAAAAATTTTCTCCCATATTTGATCTATCACATATGAAATATACTTTTGTCAGGATTCATTTTCAGCATCCTGGTTGTTGTGACTATTGATCATGAAGCCCAAGAATAAGACTCACTCCAAAGCATCAGGGCTAAGTAATAAATTTAATCTAGAAAAGAAAAGTGGCCTGTCAGATCAAGTCATACTCTATTATACAACAGTTGGGTATACTCTATTACCTTCATACACATGTCCATAACTGTTAGAAAGATTTTAGCTCAATTATCATATTCTGTCAATCAAAGAAGAAAGGAAGCTGCTTCTGAGATCTGTTTATCTATCTCCGTACATCATGAGTGGTGTGAAGATGAGATCCAGGGTGACAGTCAGCAGAAAGTCACTGAGGAACTGAGTTCGTGTGGAAATTGAGAGTCTGGGGAAGTTTGGTCCTGTGGCTTCACATCCATCCAGTCTTGACCTGTTTCTTTTGCCTTACAAAATATTGTGTTCATATTGTAGTATCCTTTGTCCTGTGTTGTCAAGGATACTGCCTTATATATCTGACTCTTAGTATAGCCAGTCATATGTTTATATCACTCCAGGGCCTGGCTGAAGCTAAGACTTGTGTCCTCACATTCATCTTCGGGTTGCATGTGGTTTTAAGGAGAGGTAGTATACCAGAGAGACTTAACTACTTTATCTGTCACTCTTCCTGGGGGTTCCATGGGAGTTTCTAATTGTCTGAGTCAGTTTTATTTTTCTGTAACAAAATATGGGATGAATCAAGTTACTAAGAGGAAAGATTTGTTTGGCTTCATATTTTAAGAAGTCCTTGTGCTGTGTGAGTCTTTTCCTTTGGAAACAATGGAGAACCAGAGCATGCTGGGAAAAAATTATGACAAACCTTCCATCAGGCTATACTTGCTGATGTCTGTACTACTTCACACCATCATCCACCTGGGAACTAGATATTCATCACATGAGATTTGGGGGTCATGCTAGATTTTCAAAATGAAGTCTTCCAGTTTTGACAGGTGATTTCTCCTGCGCCCAGATTTAAAACTCTCTATTCATTCTTTTTATGCTGTTGTTTTGTTTTTTTAATTTATTAAATTTAAAACCAAAGTTACAAAGTAATTGGTTTCATTATGGCATTTTCATTTTCATTTTGTGTTTTATTTTAATTCTTGTTTGTGCATTTAGGATAAAGCCAGAGACAGGGAAGACAAAGACAAGAATGAAAATACTATTGAAATACTACACAAAAGGGTCCTGTGGTAAGAACAAGAGATTGGAGGAAATTACCAAATTAAGTAGATGATAAAACTTTAAAGACCACTTTTTTCATTTCCTAAAAATAAAGAAGATACTGAAGTTTTAGAGACATAAAGGATGAGTTTGTCAAACCAAGACTCTTGGGATGGTGAATGAAGACAGACAAAAATACCAGGAAAAACCAACACAAAACCAAGACATCAGGAAATGATGAGGAAATTTGGTTCCTGTGCATGGTACAGCAAACAAAGTGGGCTGAGCAAACTGCAGTCAAGTACCGAGAAACAGAGTGTGGAATATTAAGGGGAAGGAGGGGCAGGGCATCTACTCCCTCCAGTAATCATAGCAGCCAGAAGCACCAAGCCTGTGTGGACCTGAGCTCACTACTGCTATCATTAGAGTTCAAAGAGTTGAGATTTATTAAATGGGGAGAAAAGAAATACAGAGAAGTGGAGAAGAGTAACTGACAGTGACGTGTGGGACATCCATCTTATTAGAAGAACACTCATTGATCTGTTACCACAAAAGTCAATAAACAAGAGACATAGTTGGAGGAGAGCCAGATAGTTTGGTCTGGGTAACCTCAGGCTTTCTCAGTTCCTTGAGGAGCTGGGTCCTTTGAGTTTTCCTTAGTTAATAAAACCACAATAAGAAAAAGTGCATGTAAATTAGATGCATAATAATGGGAGTAAATTAATATGTAGAAAGACTAAGCCTTACTTTAGAAACCTGAAGCATTGAGGAGGAATCTGCATGGACCACAAAGTATGATGGCTTAATGAAATAGTTTCACATCAGAAGTGAGAGACTAGGCTGAGCATATTTTCTGGAACAATGACTAAGCAATGGAGGTATGTTCCATCTCCTCTCTAGCTGTGTGTGTGTGCAGATAAACGACAAGTTTAAAACATGACATTTATCTTCTCTCCCATCAAGCAACCTTCATGAAGGACACCTTGCGATAGAAGTTGTGGGCTGTGTGCTTTTTACCTAGACCCTACTTTGGGTTGATTTGCGATGTGCAGAGTGTACAAACTTGATTGCTTTTCTGCCTTTTACCTTCACAAAAAGAAATGCAACCCAAGGAAGAAGGTTCTATAAATGCTTTTACAAAGAGCTTGCATTGTCAGAACCTCACTAACCCTCACAAGTCTCTGCAGAGGAACTGCTACACAGGTGTGAAAAGTGAGCAGACAGGAGAGAAGCAGAGATTTATCCAGCCTCACCCTAGACAGCAGAGGAGAGCCAAGAGCAGGAGCTGTTGACTGTCCTGGCACTCACTACTCCTCTCTGCTCCCTCACTGAGTGAACAGTGTAGTCAGGGATCCCTGCCCAAGATGGGCAAGAAGTGCCATAAAACAACTTTGTTGAGTTAGTTTGTCTTCTTCACCCAGTTTCTCTCAAAGAAATAAATACCAGGCATCAATTTTAGCCCATTTCTAGGTTAGGGAGGATCCATTTCCCTTCTTTATATTGTCTCTGATGATGGGCATGGTTTCATTTCTATGGTCACCTCCTGCCCAGGTGTGAGGGCTTCAGCTGACTCAGTCACACCAGCCTCTCCTCTCCTGAATGCAGGGAGCATTTTCACTGATGCTAATCTACAGTGTGTTGGAGCTTAGCCTGGCTGGGATCACTGCCATGCTGTGGTGGACACAGGGTCACTCCAACTTCTCTGGGGTGAGTATGTTAGAGACCTCACTGAACCTTGCCTGGTGTTTCTAGGATGTGTTGATCTATGCCATCATGAATGGCAGATAGAATGATGTGGGGAAATTCTGCTGGTAAGGCTTAAGTCCGTCATTTCTGGAAAGCCCCTAAGCTTGGTGCTAAGTGACAGACTCCCTTTTTACAGTGGAAGCCCATCCTCCTCCTGATCTGAGGAAACTTAGATCCTCTAAGGAGTGTCACGTGGCCCAACCCTTCCCTGATAAGAAACCTGCCCAGTGAACTTGGAGTTCTTAGCCCAACCCCAGTGCCCATGGGATAATTACGTACTGGGTTTCCTTTTTCTGATAGGGACCATACCCAGAGAATCAAACACATTCACCTCCAAACTCCTCCCCACCATCCAAAGGTTTATAATGCCCCTAATTTACAAAATAAACTCTCTTTCTCCATTCTTCCACCATGACCATCTGAAGATATGATGTTTATTTTGGCCTCAGGAAGGAAGAGCTCTTCCTTTCATGAAGAATCTACTTGATTCTGTTTCTACCACAGCATGGCAGTGAGTCCAGCCAGGCCAAGCTCCAACACACTGCAGATCAGCATCAGTGAAAATGCTCCCTGCATTCAGGAGAGGAGAGACGGCTGTTCACAAAATAGACGCAGTATTTGCCCGGCCACCTGGTCTAGCTCCAGGAGCTCCAGGCTCCTTGAAGCTGTGCAGCCCAACACTGGCAGCTTAGCTAAATGAACTGATAACCTTTTGCCACATGCACAAGAGAGTTAAGGCTATCCTAACTCTCCAGCTTGCTTATTAAAAGAGTTGTAACACTTGAGTGTTGGGGAAAATCCTTTCTTCTGCTTTCCCAGGATATTCTGTGGTAAGGATTGTGACCTAATCAAGTGGTTGAAACTTGAGCTTGGAACTTCAGGTGGAGAAGGATGCACAAGACCTGAGCTCCCCGGGAGCTGCAGAATGGCAGAATGACATCAATCACCATGACATGAACATCATCAGGTAGTTTGGACATGGAGGTAGGACAATAGATGAAGAGCTATTATCTTTTGAGATAATGTCTATCTTTGTTGCTGAGGTGTGTTTCTTGTAAACAGCAGGATGATGGATACTGTTTTTGCATCCATTATGTTAGGATGTGTTGATTTAGGATGTTTCTTTATTGGGGAATTTAGCCCATTGATGTTGAGAGATATTAATGACTAATGATTGTTTTACTGGGTATAGTTAGTCTGGAATGAGATCTGTGGTATCTTAGGGTCTGCAAGCTATCTGCCCAGGCCATTCTGGCTTTTAGAGTCTCTGTTGAAAAGTTTAGTGCCATTCTGATAGTTCTGCTTGTAGATGTTACTTGGCCTTTTTCCCTTGCAGCTTTTAATATTCTTTCTTTGTTCTGTACATTTAGTCTTTTGATTATTATATGGCAGGTGGATTTTCTTTCTTTTTTTGGTGCAATCTATTTGGAGTTCTGTAAGCTTCTTGTACATTGACAGGCATCTCTTTCTTTAGGTTGAGGAAATTTTCTTCTACGATTTTGTTGAAAATATTTTCTGGCCCTTGGATCTGTGACTCTTCACTTTCATTTGTTCCTATTATTCTTAGGTTTGGTCTTTTCATAGTGTCCCAGATTTTCTGGATGTTTTGTGTCAGCAACTTTTTAGATTCAACATTTTGTTTAATCAATGTATATATTTCTTCAACTGTACCTTCTATACCTGAGATTCTCTCTTATATCTCTCATATCCTGCTGGCAATGCTTGTGTCTATAGTTCCTGTTCTGTTTCATAGGTTCTCCAACTCTAGGATTTCCTCAGTCTGTGTTTTCTTTATTGCCTCCATTTCCATACTCAGATATTGGACAGTTTTACTCACTTCCTTCACTTGTTTTCTTGTATTTTTCTGTATTTCTTTAAGAGGCTTATTCATATCCTCTCTTAGGGTCTCTATCATCTTTATAATGTTGGGTTTAAGGTCATCTTCTTTTACTTTGGTTGTGCTAGGGTGTTGTCTAGAGCTTGCTGTATGTAGTAGGACAGCTGGGTTTTGGTGATGCCACATTGCCCTGGCTCTTGTGTTTTTTATGTTTTCCTTTAGCTGTTTGGTTGTTCCTCATGTTGGTTGAAAGTTCCTACTGCTAACTGACTGGACTCCTTGTGGAGGCAGGGAGAGCCTTGGGTCTGGCTATTCCTCTTCTGGCTGTGTCCCAGGTGGGCCCAACAGGCTGTAGAAAGGCTGGGATGGGTGTACCCTTGCTGTCCCTGGGCACCCGAAGGCCTGGATATTCCGGGGGCTGGCATGTCTCCTCAGGCAGGAAGGTTATGGAGCCTTATTATTTATCTTAAAAAGCAATCTTATTAAAATCTTAAAAGAATCACAAATCAACACTTTTATATAAAAAGCAGTCATTTCTACTTTAAATCCTCAGAGTGCACATCCATCTATTAATGACGGCTGAAGTGGGTGGGGAGGCAGAGGCAGAAGAGAAAGTCTCCACCTCTGAGTCACTAGGAGAAGTCCTGCTACAATCAACTGGTCTGGCACCCACAAAGGTGGATCAGCATCCTGTGGAAACATGCAAGCAAAGATTCTCCCAGAAAAAAAATCTGGTCCTTTCTGTTGTCTGGTTAGTAGGTCTTTTTATTTTATTAGAGTTTTAGAAGTAAGTTTTATTTTTAAATGTTTTTAAAAGACTTATATTTTGTTCTGTAACATTTTTGATTAATAACATATAAAACCTGGTTTATAATATGATGAGGAGATGAATATTTATAATCTTTATTTTGTAACTTAAATATTGAGTCTTTAAAGTTTGATGTGCTCTCTCTACAATAGCCTGTCCTTAGGGATTATAGGGAATGCCAGTGGAATGTGAGATATTGAAATCCAAACACCACTTTTTAAAATGCTTAGAGGTATAAACAGGAGTATTGTCTATTTTTTTAAAGTCCTTGGCCTTCCCAAAATTGTAAAACAGTAAAACAAATGTTGTACCACATGTTTGAAAGCTTCTCAGAATCTAGCAGAAGCACAAATAACATGAGAATAAATACAAATCACGGGGCATCAACCCCATGGATTAACTCCCATGGGGAGAGCATGCATGGAGGTGGGACACCCTGAGCAGTTCCACAAGATTGTACAAGCATCTTTTGGGAAAGATGAAACTGAGAGGATCAATGCAGCCTTTTCATGATGCAATGCATGGCTATGATGAGATGCCTCCCTAGAGAAAGCAACAACTTTTTGTCAGGAAATCAACTTAACTCTTACCTTCATGTACAGGACCAGGAAGCATAGAATGAGTTTGAACATGTTCCAGAAAGAAAGGGCAAATCCAAGACTGAAACAAGGCTTGTAGCTATGAGAGTGAGGCAAGAATAGTGGAATAAACAGGGAGAAGTTGTACAGTTTCAACGTGAGAAAAAACCTGATTACATAGTGTGAGTTAGTATACAGATTAAAGTACTTATCCTTTAGTCTCTTAGAGACAGTAATAACTACCATCAGCTCCACCAACTGTGTAGACTTTTCTTGCACTGGGAAAGATCCTTATGACCATCAATAATTAAAGCAGCCTGACCCAAGGAAGAGCCATCTGTAAACATCAGTGCTGTGGGGCAACAGGGCTGATCTGGTTCTAAAAGGGTTAATGAGGCCTTAGCTTCAGGGTCAATTCTCTTGATGACTTTGGGTAGGCCTTCCTGAGGAGAATGTCAAACAAAGGCTGTAATTTAGCTGTGATTATTTTTAAGATGGATGAATTTGATTTACATCTCCAAGAAGTTTTTGAAAATTGTTTAAAGAGTTTTTAAGTGATAAAAGTCCCCAATGGTTCCTGCTGTTGAGGCTGACAGCACAGCACAGAATCAGTGAGTCTCACAGGCTACTTCAGTTTCTCCCCCACCTCAACATTTATTTATTTATTCAAGTTACATCCAGATCACAGCCCTTTCCCTCCTCTCTTCCTGGTCCCACCCTCCCATCTTCTTCCCTCTCTCCCTCCTATTCTTCTCTCTGGGTGAGGGAGATTCTCCCATATCCACCCCTGTCAGTTCATCAGTCCCATGAGGGCTAAGAACTCCCTCTTGCTCTGGGGCCTGACATGGCAGCCCAGCTAGGGTAAGGTGTCCCGCTAACAGGCAACAGAGTCCATGACTGAGACCGCACTATCCCCCTACTTGATAAGTGATCTGTGTGAAGACCCAGTTGCCTTTCATCTAAGATGGGGTCCTAGGTCAAGTTTAAGCTTTCTTTTGTGGTTGTTGGTTTTTTTGTTTTGGTTTGTGTTTCAGTCTCTGTAAACCTCTAGGAGCCTAGGTTGATTGGTTCTGTTGATCTTCATGTGTTGTTCTTGACTCCTCCTCCTGCTCTCTCTATTCCTCCTCCCTCTCTGATATAGGACTTCCTGAGCTGCACCTGATGTTTGACTGTGTGTCTCAGCATCTGTTTGAATTGCTGCTGGGTGGAGTTAGGCTAGGTTCCTGTTCATTTGGGTCTGTGGATTGTACAATAGCTATCCTCTACTATATGGCTAAAATCCAGTTATAAGTGAATACATGCCCCATGTATCTTTCTGGATCTGGGTTAGCTCACTCAGGATGAGTTTTTCTAGTTCCATCCATTTGGTTGCAAATTGCATGATTTCCTTGTTTCTGATGGCTGAGTAGTATTCCATTGCATAAATATACCAGTCATTTTATCCACTCTTCAGTCAAAGGGTAGTATTCCATTGTGTAAATGTACCACAATTTTTTTATCCATTTGTCAGGTGAAGGACATCTGTGTTCTTTCCAGTTTCTAGCTATTACAAATAAATCTGCTATGAACATAGATGAGGCTATGTCCTTGTGGGTTGGTGAGGAATTGTTTGGGTGGATACCCAGAAGTGGTATGGCTGGGTCTTGAGGTAGGGCTATTCCAAGTTTTCTAAGATATCGCCAGATTGATTTCCATAGTGGTTGTACTAGTTTGCACTCCCACCAGCAATGGAGAAGTGTTCCCCTTTCTCCACAACCTTACCAGCATGTGTTCTCACTTGTATTTTTGATCTTAGCCATCCTGACGGGTGTGAGATGAAAGTTCAGAGACGTTTTGAGTTGCATTTCCCTGATGACTAAAAATGTTGAGCATTTTTTTCAAGTGCCTCTTGGCCATTGGAGATTCCTCTTCTGTGAATTCTTGGTTTAGCTCTGTATCTCATTGTTTGGTTGGATTATTTGGTTTGTTGGTGTTTAATTTCTTGAGTTCTTTGTAAATTTTGGATATTAGCCCTCTGTTGGATGTGGGGTTGGTGAAGATCTTTTCCCAACCTGTTGGCTTCCATTTTCTAATGACAGTGTCCTTTGCTTTACAGGAGCTTTTCAGTTTCATAAGGTCCCATTTATTGATTGTTGGTCTTAGAGCACAAAATGGAACCTGCCTCAACTTTGATAGGCATGCTGGTATGTGACATTTTGGCCAATGTCAGAGTTACAGCAATACTCTTCCTCCCAACACCTGGACCCCTGGCATCCTCCAGAGTCTCATGCTATAATACTATGTGTGCAGTCTATATCATCCTGGAGAAAGAACACAATCTAAATTCTAGATGAGAATATTTTGAGGGACTCTAGACCGAGGACCTGGCTCCCTGGCTCTGCAGCTGCTCTGGAAAGCTGTAATTTGAAAGATAGAACTGCTGTGGCTGCCTGTGTGTGTTGCTGGATCCCAAAGCAAGAAGGATTCCTTATCTAGTCTCAGCCATGTAGGGAAAACAAGACCATCAGTATCACAAAACACTATTGAGTACCCAGATATCAATGTTGCCACCATTCCCATTGGTACCTTCTACAACATAGACCACTAAGACAACTTCATTTTCTACTGACACTATCGTGACTGAAGAAGCTGCACAGATCCTGAAATTCTGCCTTATCTGAACCAAAGCCACTGCATTGTGCCTGACCCACCTTCCTGCCTGTACATATCTTTCATTAATAAAATTGTGAATGAGATGACTACTTATTCAGATGTGTAGGTTTCTCTCCACTTGGATGTCTTTTGATCATTCATCAGGTCTCTTTGACATGTTCCCATCCCCAACAAGCCCCTATTCATTCCAGTGTTGAGGTCACTGGTATTCCTGTGAGCTTCCGGCAGGCCCTGCTTTACCACACAGAGAACACATTATCCAAGATTCCAGTGATATTGCTTCTTTATTAGTTGACTGAATTGCCCAGGATTTCCCTGAATATTTTCCTAAATTTCTGAATTTATCAAGGTCCTTGGGAGGAGAGCTTATGGATCATTTTTCATCATTTTATCTGTGGCCTATACTATGATTAATTCATGGTATACTTTACCTAAGAAATGTATATTGAGTAATACAGATGAAGTTTGATCTCCGAGGGGTCATGTGATAGAGGCTTTCATTCCAATATAAAAATGCTGAGGTATCAGTACCTCTAAAACAGCAGTTTTCAACCTGTGGGTCCAGATCGCTTTAGGGGTTGATTGACCTTTTCACAGGAGTCGCCTAAAAATATCTGAAAACAGTTATTTACATTATGATTCATAATTAGCAAAATTACAGGTATGAAGTAGCAACAAAAATAATTTTATGGTTGGAGGTCACCACATAATAATTTTATGTGGAGCTGAATTAAAGAGTCACAGCAATTAAGAAGGTTGAAGGAGCCAAAAGGCTAAAGACTGATGCTCTAATGTATGGAGAGAACTTGGGGACTGTCCAGGCAGCCAGTTGTATGTCATTTCTTATTTTTGGAAGCTGCTGGCCCTGCACTTCTTGTACAATCAGATGTATTTATCCTTCTCAGGTCTCTGATGTGGTGAAGACTAGATAGTTATAGTCTCATAGTTAAATATTGAGTTGTTTAGGAATTAAGAGGGTGTTCTGGATCTAAGAAGATGTTTTTAAGATGGCGATGCAAGTTAGGATGGAAGCTGAGTTGAATATAGAACTTTAAACTCATGGAGATGGGTAGATAGTAGAATGTTAAAGTCAGGTGCCAAATATGTATGGACTGGACACTGGGAAGGTATGCTAAGCCCTTTAACTCTCATAATTGTGGCCTAATTATTTCTGTTGTTTTGTATTGTATTTGTTGTTATAAGAGAAAGAGCCATTTGTTGGACTGAAAGGGGGAGCTGTTGGGGGGAAAAAGATATACCTTAAACTTAAAAAAAAGGAAGGGGATGGGGAGGCTGAGACAGAAGAGGGTGAGAGGATGGGGCTGGAGAGGGGAGTAGGGAGGGGATTGCGATTGAGATGTAACTTGAAGAAATAAAAAATAAATTAAAGAAAAAAGAACTACTGCTCTAAGAGGTGGACCTACTGGTGGGTGGTTAGGTCACTGGAAGCCTTGACCTCAGAAGAGATGAAGGCAGTGTTATGTGAGCCTGGTTAGTTCATCTGAGGATAAATTGTGATTTCAAGAGAATCTTGGTCCTTGCTCACTCTTTCTATTTTGTCATGAAATAGTAACCTCTCTCTCATTCCAGCATTACACATTCTATGTTGTGATTTAGCTGGATAACCTTCACTAGAGCTGTCAATTGCTGTACTAATGCTTTTTGTTATTCTCCCAAATAATGTGTTAAATAAGTCTCCTTTCCTTATAATGGTCCAGCATTTATGATTGGATTATATACATATAATATATATTATTATAACAAAGGAGGATTTCATCTGGAATTTACCCTTTAGTAGAGACCCTTTAACACTGAGTCATTTCCAGGAGTTCATTCAAATTTCATTCATATTTCAGCACTGTTTCTGCTGCCATGGAAACCATGCAAGGAATAGAACAGACCACAATGGGGGTGGTCCCTGGAGGTGCTCAGCCCTTGGAGAAGTGTGTCATAAGGTCACAAGCATGGAAAGAGAGCACAGAGATATTCTTGAAGGGGGAACCCAAAGTTCTAGGAATAAGACATTTTTGGATCTGGGGTAGAATGATTTTGTAATTATCTAAACAATAACAACAACAACAAAAATAAAACTAATGCCTCGTGCTCTGTTCCACTAGCCTCATGGTACATCAACATATTCCACTAGCATTTTCTTCATTAATTTATTTATTTACTCATTTTACATCCCAATTGCATTGCAACCCCACTCCCTCCTCTCCTCCAAGTCCCACCTTCCCACCTAGTTCACCCATAACTGCCCCTCAGTACCAGCTCACTATGTCACATCAAATCACATCAGGACCCTTGTCTTGCCTCTTTCAGTGAGGAAAGACAAGACAACCCTGCTAGAAAAATGAGACCCACTAGCATTTGATTTTCAAATTTATCATTTGAAAATTGATATGTTAGTCTATCACATCAGACTTACAGTTTAATTATATTTAAAATATAGAGATTCCGGGTATGTTGTAAGGCTGTGGATCATACAAGATGATCATATCTAACTCAGTACAGATAAAAAGCTATGCAAACTCCAGCTGTGGTCCAGCCCCAGACTTGCCCAAGGGTTGACAAACCCATACTGTTCTCATACATTTCCAGTGTTTTTGTTTCTTTTTGTTTTTATTAATTTATTTTTTCAAGTTACATCTCCATCAAAGTTCCCTCCCTCCTTCCCTCCCTCTTTTCCATCTCCATCCTCCCCTTCTCTCCTTCTCCTTGGGTGAGGAAAGCCCCCACTTATCAGCCCCCCTCAGTTCATCAGTCACATGAGGGCTAAGAGCTTCCTCCTGTACTGGGTCCTGATATGCAGCCCAGCTAGGATAAGGTGTTCCACTAACAGGCAACAGGGTCCATGACATGCTGCTGTGTGGAGTTTTTCATTGGATAGTTATGCTATGTTCCTGTCTGTTTGGGGTTGTAGGATGTTTATTTTATGCTATATGGTTAATATCCACCTATAAGTGATTATATATCATGTGTATCTTTTGGGGTCTGAGTTAGCTCACTCAGGATGAGCTTTTCTAGTCCATTTATTTGGTTGCAAGTTCCATGATTTCCTTCTTTCTGATAGCTGAGTAGTATTCCACTGTGTAAAGGTATCTGTTTTTTTTTTTTTTTGACATATGCCCAAGAGCAATATGGCTGGGTTGAGGTAGAACTATTCCCAATTTTCTAAGATATCACCAGATTGATTTCCAAAGTGGTTGTACAAGTTTGCACTCCCACCAGCAATGGAGGAGTATTCCCCTTTCTCCATATCTTTGTCAGTGTGTGCTGTCACTTGAGTTTGTGATCTTAGCCATTCTTTTTTTTAATTATGTTTATTATTTCAAGTTACATCTCCCTCACAGCCCTCTCCTTCCACCCCTCCTAGCCCTACCCTCTCATGCTCTCCCCTCTCTCCCATCTACCCTATTCCTCCGGTTTTGGGAGCCCCCATGTATCATCCCCACTCAGTTCATCAGTCACATGAGGGCTAAGAGCTTGCTTTTACACTGGGGGCCTACATGGAAGCTCCACTAGGGCAAAGTATCCCACTAACAGGTAGCAAAGTCCATGTTTCTATTCCTTTCTGTCTGTTGGTTGTAGGGTAGTTATCCTGTACTATATGGTTAAAATTCAGTTATAAGTGAATACATACCATGTGTATCTTTCTGGGTCTGAGTTAGCTCACTCTAGATGAGTTTTTCTAGTTCCATCCATTTGGCAGCAAATTGCATGATTTCCTTGTTTCTGATAGCTGAGTAGTCTTAGCCATTCTGACGGGTGTGAGATGGAATCTCAGAGTCGTTTTGAGTTGCTTTTCTCTGATGACTAAAGATGTCAAACACTTCTTCAAGTGTCTCTCGGCTACTGGAGATTCCTTTTTTTGTGAATTCTTGATTTAGCTCTGTACCCTGTTTTGTGATGGATTATTTTATTTGTTGGTGTTTAATTTCTTGAGTTCTTTATATATTTTGGATATTAGCCCTCTGTCAGATGTGGGATTGGCAAAGATCTTTATCCAAATTGTAGGCTGCCATTTTGTTCTAATGACAGTGTCCTTTGCCTTACAGAAGCTTTTCAGTTTCATAAGGTCCCATTTATTGATTGTTGGTCTTAAAGCCTGAGCTATTGGTGTTCTGTTCACAAAGTTGTCTCCTGTGCCAATGATATCCAGGCTTTTCTCCACTTTATCTTCTTTTAGATTTAGTGTGTCTTGTTTTTATGTTGAGGTCTTTGATCCACTTGTACTTAAGTTTTGTGCAGGGTGATAAATATAGATCTATTAGCATTCTTCTACATGTTGATATACAGTTAGATCAGCACCATTTGTTGAAGATGGTTTCCTTTTCCCATTGTATGGTTTTGTCTTTTTTGTCAAAAATTAAGTGACTGTAGATGTGTGGGTTTATTTGTAGGGCTTCAATTCGATTCCATTGATCAACTGGTCTGTTTCTATGCCAGTACCATGCTGTTTTTATTACTATTGCTATGTAGTACAACATGACTGTCAAGTCCCTGAAGAAAGAAATTGAAGAAAATATCAGGAGTTGGAAAAATCTCCCATGTTCGTGGATAGGTAGTATCAACATAATAAAAATGGCCATAATACCAAAAGCAATGTACAGATTTAATTCTTGTCAAAATACCAACATAATTCTTTACAGACCTTGAAAGAACAATTCTCAACTTCATATGTAAAAACAGAAAGCTCAAATAGCTAATAAAACAACCCTGTACAATAAAAGAACACCTGGAGGTATCACCATTCCAGTACTTTTCTTTAGCCTCCTACTCAGATGATGAGAAACCCTCTATTCTCCACATACTTCATACTGCAGGAGAGTGTGTGTGTGTGTGTGTGTGTGTGTGTGTGTGTGTGTGTGTGTGTGAGAGAGAGAGAGAGAGAGAGAGAGAGAGAGAGAGAGAGAGAGAGACTCAAAGAATAACATTCTAGGCAAGTTAAGGTTCACCAAATGCAGAAGGTACTCACTGGGCCAAGCTTCCAACCACTGGGTGGTTGCCATCAGACAGCTATCTGTTTTTTTTTTTTCCTACCTCACTGTTCTAATTCTTATAAATTTTGGAGAATGGTAATTTTTCATGATGTATATATTCTGTTAGCATAGAATATGTATATCTTAAATATATCAATAAGAATTTTTTTTAATAATTTATTTTTTATTTCTTCAAGTTACATCTCAATCACAATCCCCTCCCTACTCCCCCCTCCAGTCCCACCCTTCCACCCTCCTCCCCCTCAACCCCACCATCCTCTTCCCTTCTTTTTTTTTTTTTTTT
>CAJQZJ010000838.1:7262045-7308014 GCA_907164525.1 Lophiomys imhausi | reverse complement strand
TGTTTAGAGCTTGTTTTGTATCAGGTGGCCTTGAGCTCTGAGATCTTAAATATCTTAAATATATCAATAAGAATTTTTAAATTGAGAGCAGTTTTACATTTACAGTAAAATTGAGGGGGAGATAAAGATATACACACTCCCTAGTGCTGAGAGCTCTGAGCTTAGTGCTTCGTGTTCTATTAATTCCTTTAAATATTAATTAGGAGAAATCATGATAATGTCTAGCAATGTCAATTCTTTTCAAACTGTTCTATCTTAAGACGTAGGACTATTCACAGTGGCTTTTTTTTCCTTCTTCTGAGGTTTGGTACATGGTATTCCAAGCACCTACATGGTGGCTCAGAGACATCCATAACTCTATTTCCAGGGGATCTGAAGTCCTCTTCTGACCTATGCAGGCACCAGGCATGTACATGCTACATGTACATATATGCAGACAAAGCATTTGTGTACATAAAACAACAAATGATTTAAGAAAGTGGTTGCCTTGTCTGACCTCAGAAAAGGATGTGCTTAGAGCTGATGCAACTTGAAGTGAAGTTGGTGAGGGGGTTGGGGGTGAGGTTCCTGCTCTCTGAGAAGAAAGGGAGAGGGGTATGGGAGAACAAAGTCAGAGGGTGGGACTTGGAGCAGAGGAGGGGGCTGTGATTAAGATGTAAAATGAATAAATAAATTAATTAATTAAAGAGGGGGGAAAGACATTTACAATGAGATGTCCTTCATAAAGCTGATAAATGGCAACAGTCAAGAATTGAACAATTATTTCATTAGCTAAAAACTTCATTTCAATTTCACTTCCCACAACAGGTAAATATCAACATCTGTAGCATGATCAAGGTGATCTTTCTAAACCCAGGCTCCTGTCTTCCTCCTTAGTGTCTTTAGCCAACTCTGACCACTAAAACGTACTTCATGTTATAGATGTGGCAAACATTCAGCTTCCTGAGTAGTTTTACTTTTCACAATATATCTTATTTAACTGAACTATGTGAAGGCAATTGTGGAGCCAGATCTAAAGCGTAGGGGAAAACAGGCAAGAGGGACCTGGCCCACTAGCATTTACACAAGGAGGACAATCAGGCATTTGCAGTAGAGGTTCTGGAAAATGAGAGACAGAGCTTTTAGAGTTAATCTGCCAAAGACTTTGAAATTTTTCTAGGAAATATCAAGAGCATCTTGTGTCCTTGAGAATTATCTGGAGAATTTAGTCTTAGGAATAACAGTATTATGTTTTTATTTTGGCAAGGGGTTGGAAGTAAAGCTACTCTAAGGAAAGACATAGTCTACTTTTGGCAAAAAGAGGATGAAATGCATTAGTAAAGTCATAGTGTGCTTCAAATATTGATGGATCTCTACCAAGGATGCTGTTGAATAAATGGATTCCCATGCCTTTCTAGGTCATCAGCAATCTAAGTTTGAACACCATCAACTCTGTGGTGGCTGCAGCAGCAAGCATAACTAGTGTTTTCAGTGTGGTTTTGAATGGACATGTTCCCTTTAGAAGCAATCCAGTTGTCGAGGTGAGTGTATCCTCTGCTGATGGGATGCCATGGTGGGGACAAGGGCTCATTGACTCTGGCTAAAGCCACATCAACACTCTGATTCTAGAATCACTTTGGGAAGCTTGAAATGATAGGGAAGTAGGACAATATTTATTAAGGGACCAGGTGACATCTCATTATTTCTCTTCTGTCTATAACTAAGTAAAAAGAAAACCACTAATGTGGCTCATTCTCAGATACAGGAGTGTAACAGAATATTTTTATTTATAAACACTTATATTTATTAATACTTAATAAACATCTATAAAATACCTAAATCCTATAACCTAAAAAACCTGTAATCTAAACTCTATAATCTATCTAAAAATACCTTAATACCTAAAAACACTCTAACACCTATCTAAAAACACTTAACACTATTTTAAAAAGTATTTTTTATTACTTCAGGCATTTGCAGTAGAGGTGTTGGAAAATGACAGACAGAGCTTTTACAATTAATCTGTCAAAGACTTTGAAATTTTTTCTAGGAAATTTCAAGAGCATCTTGTGCCCTTGAGAATTATCTGGAGAATTTAGTCTTAGGAATAACAGTATTATGCTTTTATTTTGGCAAGGGGTTGGAAGTAAAGCCACTCTAGGGAAAGACACAGTCTACTTTTGGCAAAAAGAGGATGAAATGCATTAGTAAAGTCATAGTGTGCTTCAAATATTGATGGATCTCATCTCCATCACAGTGTCCTCTTTCCTCCCCTCCAACTCCCGCCCTCCCGCCCTCCCACCCTCTACCCCCTAACCCTTCCATCCCACTCCTCTGGAGTGGAGTGTCCATACATAACAGTCCCCCGCCCCAGTTCAGCAGTCATATGAGGGCCAAGAGCCTCCTCATACACTGGGGGCTTCCAAGGCAGCACCACTAGGGCAAAGTGTCTCATCGACAGGAAACAAAGTCTATGTTCCTTTTTAAAAACTTAACTTTCTTAAAAGGATATTTATATTCTTAGTGTATGTCCTTGCAGGATGGCTTGATTTATGGCCGTCCCATCAGATAGTATCTTTTAAGCTTAGAGTCCATTGGGCCTTACTTTGCCAGTTCGTAAGGTCAGTTTATTTCCACCACCAAATTGTAGCCAGTTTATAAAGTCAGTCTGTTCCAACTGCTAACTGAGGGCAGCTTTTTCAATCAGCTAAGACTCTCCTCCACCGTCTCTTTGGCTCAGGCAAACTCAAGGCTAAAAGCTGCTCCAAACAGCTTCCAAACTCCACTTGCCTTGCTCACTTTTCCAGCGCTCTGGGGTCCCAAGACAGATGCCTTTAAAGGACTCTCTCAAACAAACAAACAAAAAAGTCTATGTCCATGTTCCCTTTGGTGCGTTGGTTGTAATATAGATATCCTGTACTATATAGCTAAAATCTGACTATAAGTGAATAGATGCCATGTGCTTCCTTCTGAGTCTGTGTTAGCTCACTCAGGATGAGCTTTTCTAGTTCCATCCATTTGGCTGCAAATTGCATAATTTCCTTGTTTCTGATAGCTGAGTAGTATTCCATTGTGTAGATGTACCATAGTTTTAAAATCCATTCTTCAGTTGAGGGACATCTGGGGTTGTTTGTTTTCTCTCCCTGTCATTGTCACCACTTTTCCCTGGTGGTGCTGCCTTGTAGGCTTCCAGTGTATGAGGAGGCTTTTGGCCCTCATATGACTGCTGAACTGGGGCAGGGGAATGTTATGTAGGGACACTCCACTCCAGAGGAGTGGGATGGAAGGGTTAGGAGGTAGAAGGTGGGAGGGCAGGACTGGGAAGGGTGGAAAGAGGACACTATGATGGAGATGTAACCTGAAGCAATAAATAAATAAATTTAAAAAAAATGAAGGACTCTCTCTCAACAGTTTTATGGTATGCCTTTGCCTTGGGCTATAGCAGCCTCAATTTTGTTAATGGTGTACATTGCTGTGTGTTTCTTCAGTGTGACTTTTCAGTCGGTGAGAGTGGGAAGAAGAGAGAGACTGAGAGACTGCGTGGAGTTCTCTGGATTATATATTGTATTATCTTGTGATACTTGGCAGTCTCGAGGATCCACCAGATTTCTCTTGATGCCCAACAGTCCTGTTGCTTCTCACAGCAAATGACATCATCTGTGTGGCTTGTCAGGTTTCTTAGCCACACCCCTTCAACAGGGCATATCCTCTGGCCACAATTGGCTTTTTGTCCATATCAGCAAACCAAAGGGGCACAAAGCTCCTCTTATGTGCTGCCAGATGCTAATCTGAACTGCTTACTTATTTCACTAAAGAGACATAACCTCTACCACACAGGAGCCCATATGTCATGTCAGATTTTAAGTTGGTGCCCTAGAGAGTCCAAAAATAAAACCAAATCCCTAGTAGTGAGAAGCTCTCAATCCTCTTGGGAGATAAAGATATGTTGTGTAGTTTATCATTTTACAAAACTAGCTTAAAAGAGTGAGCTCTTTTTAAAAAAGGAACAGACAGAGTGCATGCGACCTGGAACCATCAGAACAAGCCACATGGAATTGCCAAAGATCAGCTAAAGTGACCTAGACAAGTAACAACTCCTGCAGTTTAAAGTAGTATATTGTAAACACATAAACAGATGCTACTCATGTTAAAAATCAGCCTTTTGTTTTGTTTTTGTTGCTGTTTTCACTTTGTGTGTTTATTTGATGTTTCTAGAGATGGGAGTCTTGACTGTCCTGGATTAAAAACCACCCTCTCCTCTCAGTGTTGGGATTATAGTTGTGAGCTACCAGGCTAAGCCTGTAATTATTCATGTAAATTATATGTTATCTGAGATTGCTATGGATCATCAGAGAGTAATTGAATATTTGTAAGGGAGGCTATGAGGCATACAGACCTAATAGCTGCCCTCTCTAAACCTCAAAGAAACTCTTAACCTACCTAACTAGATGGGCACACTGTTGAGAATAAGGCTACCATCTCTCCTACTTGCTGTTCTCCACTCATGCCTGATACAGTACCTGAACTCAGAGGCTACTGAATCTATCAAGGTGAGAGCAAGGATAAAAATAACAAATTCAAATATTCTCAGGGCCTACACACTTGATCAGTTGACTAATTCACAGCATAGTGACCATCTCGGATCACTGAGAGAAAAAGACAGAATATTCAAACCCAAAAATTCCAAACACCAGTTAAAGGCAGGAGAATTTAGGATAATATGCCACCTTTATTACTCTGTTTTGATCCTTTGGCTTAGTGAAGATACAGACAAAGACAAATGCATTGAATACTAAGGAATGTGGTACTCAACAGTCCAATGATTTACCATAGTTTTGAGGATCACTACCAATTTAATTAATCCAGATGTAAGTTATTACAGGATGTCAGAAGTTCAAAATGAGTCTCAATTGAATAAAACCAAAATGTTAGCAGGGCTGTGGTCCTCCCTGGGAAGCTCTAGGGAAAAATAATTTTCTTGGCTTTTGTGTTTCCACCTTCTGTCTACATTGCTTGGCTCATCATTCTGTCCTTTATTTTCAAGACAAATGTTGAAGCATCCTCAGTCTCTTGGACTTTGATTCTTCAGCATCTTGCTTCTGCTTGTGAAGATGTTATAATAACTTGGACACCCTGCACAGGCCAAGATATTCTGCTTATTTTATTTAGTACACAATCTTTGTTCCCACTGCAAACTAGCATCTCTCCATTCTGGAGCTTGGTTAGAGAACCAACCTGAATGCCTATTCTCTTCAAATATGAGACAATATTAGTGTTTTCTCTGTGTGAAATGTCTAGCACCAGAACATAACAGGCTTAGGGTGAGGGACCTATGATAATTTGCAATATTAAAAAAAAGTGAGAAAACAAATGACATTCAGGAGCACAAAAGATTGTCTAAAAGTTGGGGTGTATCAAAAGCTGGATTTCCAAACCACTGTCCAAGACCTTTTCTTTTTTGGCATGGTAGTCATGGGTGTGGAGGGGAGCATATTTCAAATTTGTAATCTCCATTCTTCACATTCCTTTGTATGAACTTGTCTTTAGGGTATGGATTGCTTGATGCTCATTTTAAATTTGCTAGAATTCTGCATTGCTGTGTCCGTCTCTGCCTTTGGATGTAAAGTATCCTGTTGTAACACCAGTGAGGTGAGTAGTAGTCCTTGTTGGATGATGTTTAGGAGGGCTCTATTCTGTAATCAGGCACAGGAATCTAACAGCTTACAAGGACACATCTTCATTGTCTCTTAACTTCCTCAAGTCAACACCACCAATAACTTAGCCAAGTATTCTGCTCAGTCTCTTTTTTAATTAATTGATTAACTGATTAATTAATTTTTTCAAGTTACATCTCTATCAAAGTCCTCTCCCTTCTCCTCTCCAGGTTTTACCCTCCCTCCCTCCTTCTTTCCCATCTTGATCCTCTCCTACTCCTTGGATGAGGGGTGCTCCCACATATCAAACTCCCTCAGTTCATCAGTCACATGAGAGCTAAGAGCTTCCTTTTGTACTGGGGTTTGATATGGCCACCTAGCTAGGGTAAGGTGTTCCACTAACAAGCAATAGGGTCTATTACTCACTGCTTAGTGGAGTTTTTCATTGGATAGTTATGCTACATTCCTATCTGTTTGGATCTGTGAGTTGTAGGATGGTTGTCCTGTGCTATATGGTTACTATCCACTAATAAGAGAATTCCTACCACGTGTATCTTTCTGAGTCTGAGTTAGTTCACTTAGGATGAGATTTTCTAGATCAATCCATTTGGTTTCAAATTGCATAATCTCCTAGTCTCTGATAGCTGAGTTGTATTTCATTGTGTAAATGTACCACAGTTTTTTTTTTATCCATTCTTTGGTTGAAGGGCTTCTGGCTTGTTTCCAGTTTCCAGCTATTAGGAATAAAGCCACTATGAACATTGTGGAGGTGATGTTCTTGTAGTCTTTGGTAGAGTATCTTTTGGATATATGCAAGGAGAGGTATGACTGGGTCTTGAGGTAGAACTATTCCCAATGTTCTAAGATGTCACCAGATTGATACAAAGTGTTTGTACAAGTTTGAGGTAGAACTATTCCCAATGTTCTAAGATGTCACCAGATTGATACAAAGTGTTTGTACAAGTTTCCATGCATAGCAGCAATGGTGGACTGTTCTTCTTTTTGCACATCCTCACCAGTATGCTCTATCACTTGAGTTTTTTATCTTAGCCATTCTGACAGGTGTGAGATGGAATCTCAGAGTTGTTTTGAGTTGCATTTCTCTGATGACCAACAATGTTGAGTATTTCTTCAAGTGTCTCTCAGTTTTTAGAGTTTCCTCTTTTGTGAATTCTCAGTTTAGCTCTGTGCCCCATTTTTTGATTGGATTATTTGGTTTGTTGGTGTTTACTTTCTTGAGTTCTTTATATATTTTGGATATTAGCCCTCAGTCAGAAGTGGGGTTGGTGAAGATCTTTTCCCAATCTTTAGATTGCCATTTTGTTCTAATGACAGTGTCCTTTGCCTTACAGAAAGCTTTTCAGTTTCATAATGTCCAATTTATTGATTTTTGGTCTTAGAGCTTGAGCTATTGGTGTTCTGTTCAGGAAATTGTCACCTGTGCCAATGAGATCCAATGAGGCCATTTTTATTATGTTGATCCTACCTATCCATGAGAATGGGACATCTTGCCATCTTCTGATATCTTCTTCAATTTCTTTCTTCAGGGACTTGAAGTTCTTGTTGTACAGGTCTTTCACTTGCTTGGTTAGAGTTACTCCCCCATTTTTTAAATATTATTTGTGGCTATTGCGACGGGTGTTGTTTTCCTAATTTCTTTCTCAGCCCATTTATTTTTTTGTGTAAAAAAGGGCTACTGATTTTTTAGAATTAATTTTGTAACCAGTCACCTTGCTGAAAGAGTTTATCAGCTGCAGGATTTCTCTGGTGGAATTTTTGGAGTCACTTATGTATACTAACATATCATCTGAGAATAGGGATACTTTGACTTCTTCCTTTCCAATTTGTATCCCCTTGATTTCCTTTAGTTGTCTTATTGCTCTAGCTAGAACTTCAAGTAGCTTGTTTAAGAGAAATAGAGAGAGTGGGCAGCCTTGCCTTGTCACTGTTTTTAGTGAAAAAGCTTTAAGTTTCTCTCCATTTAATTTGATTGGCTACTGGCTTCCTGTATATTACTTTTATTATGTCTAAGTATGGTCTTTGTATGCCTGAGCTCTCCAAGACTTTTAACATGAAGGGGTGTTGAATTTTGTCAAATGCTTTTTCAGCATCTAATGAGATAATCATGTGCTTTTTTTCTTTCAGCTTGTTTATGTGGTAGATTATGTTTATGTATTTGTATATTTTGAACCATCCCTGCCTGCATCCTTGGGATGAAACCTACTTAATCATGTTGTATGGTACTTTGGATGTGTTCTTGGATTTGGTTTGCAAGTATTTTATTGAGTATTTTCACATCTATGTTCATGAGGGAATTGGTCTGATATTCTCTTTCTTTGTTGGATCTTTGTGTGGTTTAGGTATCAGGGTGACTGTGGTCTCATAGAATGAGTTTGGCAGTGTTCCTTCTGTTTCTAGTTTGTAGAATAATTTGAAGAGTATTGGTATTAGGTCTTCTTTGAAGGTCTGGTAGAATTCTGTGCTGATACCATCTGGCCTTGAGGTTTTTTTTTTGTTTGTTTGTTTGTTTTGTTTTTTCTTTTGGTTGTAAAATTTTTCATGACTGCTTCTATTTCCTTAGGGGTTATTGTGCTGTTTAATTTGTTTACCTGATCTTGATTCAGCCTTGGTATGTGCAATCTATCAAGAAAATTGTTCATTTCACTTAAGTTTTTCAATTTTTGGAATACAGGTTTTTGAAGTAAGACCTACTGATTTCCTCAGTGTTGGTAGTTATTTCCCCCTTTTCATTTCTGATTGTGTTGATTGGATATTTTCCCTCTGACTTTTGGTTAGTTTGGCTAAAGGTTTGTCTATTTTGTTGATTTTATCGAAGAACCAGCTCTTGGTTTAATTGATTCTTTCTATTGTTCACTTTGTTTCTAATATATTGATTTCAGTCTGAGTCTGACTATTTCCTACAGTCTACTCTTCTTGGGTGTGTTTACTTCTTTTTGTTCTAGATCTTTCAAGTGTCCTTTTAGGTCTCTAGTATGTGAACTTTCCAATTTCTTTTTCAAGGTGCTTAGTGCTATGAATCACCCTGAACATGCCTGATCTTGTCTGCTCAGGCTTACAAGGCTGTGTTACCAAGGAAACTGAGGTTCCCTTTGGCATTCTTAGGTTCATTAATAAAAGAGTTTAGAGTCAGATTGAGAAAGAAGCACAAGGACACTTTTATTACAGTTTCAGGGAAATAAAAAAGCCACACAGGACAGGACAGACAAGCTGAAAATCTCTGCAGCCTCCCAGCAGAGTGGAGTTGGAGTGAAAGACAGAGAACCCCCAAAGAGTCTAGAAAACATGTTTAGGAATGCCAAGCCATAGCTCTGAGTTCAGAGGTTACTGAATTCCAGAACCTTGTGCTGCAGAAGAATTGTACCAGGGACTCATGCTTAGAAATAGAGACAGTTTCTCAAGAAAAGAGAAGGATTCTTAAGAATGGAAGTGGTCTAGTGAGCTGCAGAAAGATCCCAAAAGTCATCCAGCCATAGAAGGTAGCACCATTTATGGACTGTTATAGACCCCGACTCTTTTGTTTGTATCTGGTAGACAAACTGTCCCACATCCCCACTTATTATGCTGTGTTCCTTAAATGAAGCACAGATGAAGAAGGGTTTAGAGTCCTCTTCTGTGTGTTGGTAATTTCATGTGCTATTTTTTTTGTTTGAGAATGTCATGCCTGAATATAATGTGTTTTAATCAAATCCAGTTCCATTTCCTCTGCTCTCATTCCTCTTTTCCAGTCCCTATCTTCCTGCTTATACTATTCATGAAGTTGACTGAACTGTTGTTTATTGGAAACTTTCAGTCAAGGACTGCTGCAGATGTTTTGAGCAAGTAGGAGGAAGAAGGTCACAAAGAGAGCGATAAGAAAGTGACAGACTTAGGAGGAGAAAAAAGACCAGGAAATAGACCATGAGAATGATATGCCAGGTGTGTCCTGAAAGCTTCAAGTGGAGAAAGAAGCTAGTGAAACTCATCAACTGCTCCCTAGCACTGAGCAATGCTGCTCCTGCTGACCTCCCGTGTTAACCCACAAAAGCAGTGGCCTTGGGGCATGTGCTGCTTAAGAACATACATATTCTTCATTCTACTGCTGCCCCATGTCACTGGAGTTTATAATAGACAGAATATTCCAAGTGTTGTGATGCTTCTGCCATTCTGGGCCTCTGTCATGTGTGCAGAATTTGTTAATGGCCTCCACACCATGGTCTGGATGTGCTGCTGTCAGCAGGAACAGACAAGTTTGGAAGAACCTCATTGTCATTTTCTATAACCCCTTGCTTTGAGTAAGCCATTCACATGGAAGACTGATGCTTTAAAATGCTGATGCAGGCATCAGCTCCTCTGGTCAAACTCTGCCACAGAATGAGTGTCCTAGGTGTACAATGCCTGATCCAAGCAGCGACTGAATCACCACCCAGTGTGATGATGTGTGATTCAACTCAGTAGTAACAGTCAGTGTACAGACTAGAAAAAGTGACATGTGCGGTAAGGAAAAGGAAGCTCTGATTCAATGTCAGTTTGATTCATTTCACAGGTTGTTGTAGTTCTACCACCAAACCCTGCTGTGAGTGAAATGGCACCGCCCATGTTACTTCAACCATTGGTACCACCTGAATACCAAAGAAAAAATGTTCCAGAAAATCTATACAAGAGCACCATCAGAGAAAGAGTCTAATTTTTGAAAGTGTGTGTTTGTGTGTGTGTGTGTGTGTGTGTGTGTGTGTGTGTGTGTGTGTGTGTTGTGCATAATTTCTCATTGTTTGTTTCCCTGGGAAATTAACACTTCATTGCACTGATTTTGGTGGGAATATCAGACATGCTATAAATACATAAATCAAGTATTTACTAGAGCAATAACACCTTAGCATCTTCTCTTAATTGTGTGAACAAGGGGTATGGAATTGGCAAAGAAGTTTTGAAAGCATACTGAAAAAAGTGTGTTAGTGAAATGAGGTCTCCGAAGAATGAAGACTGCAGTTCATATTTTTATTTGTGGTTTTGGCTAAATAAGTAGGTTTAGCTGTTCATGATCATTTACAGACACATAAAGTATGTAAGACAATCAGTATGTTAAATTACTAACTATAGCAACCGATTTTAGTCTCTATGTGCAATGGCATCACATAATAACATAGTGTATACTTTAATTGATATGGTAAAAAATTGCAATAATCAGAAGTAGTTGAAATCAAAATACCTGATCCCTAAGTACACACACATATACATATATATTATATGTATGTATACATATATATGCTATATGTATTTATATGTATGCATAAAACTATATACATATGTTTACACATACAATGTATTACTCTGTATATATTTTTATATATAGTGTAGATACAGAGTATGCATGCACACTCACACACACATATATATATATATATATATGTGTGTGTAATATATTCCTAAAAAAGCACTTTCTTATTATTGTCGATTGAATATGCAATGTCCCATACAGGCTCACATGTTTGAACACTTATGTCACTCTTTTGAGAGATTGCTGAATCTTTCAGATATGAGGCCTAACCTTTGAAACTAAGTCACTAAAGATTAGCTTTGAAGGTTACTCTGCCCTCCAGATGAAAGTCCATGTTATCTTTCTGATTAAAAGAAAAGTACAAAGACTTTGCTATCAGGCTAAATTTCCCAGAAAAAAAAATTGTCAGTACATTCTTAGATAAGTATCTGTTAATATTTATTATTCATTATGGAATAGCATAGTTTAAATTATTTGCATATTCCCAAGCAATCAGGGTACATCCTCAGGTATTGATGTGTCCAAGCAGCGAAAAATTTATCAAAACCATAAACCTGCTGCTATTTATTTACTTATTGTCTTAAGTTAACTTCTAATATAGATATAGCAAGACAGATATAAAAAATTAACGCACAACAAAGGGGACTGGAGAGATGGCTCAGCAGTTAAGAGGACTTGTTGTTCTTGGGGAGGACCTGGTTTCAGTTCCCAAAAAACACATGGAGATTCACAACAACCCTACCTCAGTGTCAAAGGGATACAATGCTCTCTTCTGACTTCTGCAGGCAAGAGGCACATAAGTCATGTACATACACACATCACACAAAAACACATAAAAATAAATAAATCTATAAAAACCATAAAAAATAATATGTAAGACAAAAATGCAAAACAATTGATGCAAGACCGGTACCAATAAGACAATGAATTATTTGAAGCTATTTCAAATAAAAAAGAGACATTTTCCCTTATTGGTGTCACTCAGACAAGCCACAGATGTGCTTCCAGTCAGTAATGTGTCACACTTGTGAAGAATCTCAACACCGCTCAATTCTCAGTTTCTCTCACGTGGCTCTTTGTTCTTTGTGTCACTTCCTTATTCTTCTCATTATGGGATGTGAGCTCTAAGCTATAGATGGGACTCACTCTATTCTCAGTTTCCTCTCATGTGGCTGTTTCTTTGCACTTTGTGTCACTTCCTTGTTCTTCTCATTTTGGGAAGTGAGTTTTCAGCTATGGATGGGACATCACTGTCAGTCAATGAAAGTGCTTATGCTAAGCTCTCAACCCTTTGTTCTCAGAATCTGGTCAACACTGGAGCAGGTGGCCAGGCTGCATTCACAGTCACATCTTTCCTGTTGCCCAATCTCAATTTAGCCACAAGACATTATAAGCAAGACCAATGTTATTGCGAACTAATGCGTTTTTTTCTTCTCCATTTGATGCACTTAGGATTTTTTTTCCACTTTTTTCTTTGCCAAGGGAATAGAAAAGAATAGTAGAAAAGGAAAATATAAGGGGCTCTTAGAGACTGAACCACCAATCAAAGAACATGCATGGTCTGGTCTTAGGCCTCCACACATATCTGATGGGCTGCTTGGTTTTCAAGTGAATCCCCTAACAATTGGAGCAAGGGCTGTTTCTGACTTAGACTCTGTTGCCTCCCTGTGGATCCTCTTTCCCTAGCAAGGTGGCCTTGTCTGACTTCAGTGAAAAAGGAGGCACTTGGTCTTTATGTGACTTTATATGTCATAGCAGGGTGGTAGGAGGTGGGAGGAAGTGGATGGGAGGGTGAGATTGGGAGGAGAGAAGGGAAGGAGGCTGCAATTGGGATGTAAAATGAACAAATAAATAAATTAATAAAAAAAAGTAAGCAGAGGAAAGAAAAACATTTTTCTTATAGCTACAAGGTTTCATTTACTGAAATTGTAAAGAATTTATCCAATTTTCTTACCTGTCTCCACTCTTTCCCTGAAAGTATGATTGGGAGAAAATACAACTCTGAGGTTCTCTCTCAAGAGAACAAGATGCTCAGCCATAGTGAGGTGGTCTAGGGGACTGTTTTCTGCCTCATCTGTCACAGAAAGATGACAGGAGATAGCACAGCTTTTATATCATGTTGGGGCCCCACTGTCTCCCCAGTGGGGTGATGCAGTTCTACAGTGACCAGGCATCACTGTAGATGCTGAGTTCTAGAGGATAAACAGTGAACTGTTTTAACTGGGTAATTTCATGCACAACTCAGAGAAGATTCATCTAAAAAATGTTTCTGAGTAGTTCCAGAATCTACTCCTGTTTTCTTGTTTTGTGTCACAATCTCACACACATCCTCTATGGAAAGTCATGGAGGCATAAGTGAGCTTTTATTGTATGTTTGCAGCTATGCAAAAAAAGAAAAAGAAAAAGAAAGAAAGGAAAGAAAAGAAATGAAAAGGCAGAAACTAGGCCGAGAATTTAACTAAACTTAGACAATCAGGTAGTATTTGTCTTTTAGTACTTTTTAGAATCTTCAATAGTTACAGTTGTGCCTGATATATATACACCATATCCACCTATAATTTTCTATGTAAAAGTATTTTGCACCCTCAATAATAATGGGCTTTTAAAAGATATAAAGCTTTATAAAAAGATGCATATTGTCTGATTCATCAGTACATTCACTAACAGATTGTTGTTTAGTAAAGTTTACTAATTGATGGGCAGTAGATAATAATAAACATTATTAAGTCACTCAGCCAGGTGATATGGATAGTATAACCAAGGACATTATGGGTATAAATATAGTTCAGTAAGATGGGTGATGAATGAAGAAAAAGTAGATGAAGACTTGAGTTGGAAAGTAGGCAATGGAAATGGCAAGAAACGATCATGTATAAAACACATAGATAAATATCTACCAAAATTGGAAGATATTGGCATGTATGCCTACAATCTCAGCATAAGACCAACCTCTGTTACATAGTGAGTTAGAGGTCAACCTGGGCTACACAAGATCCTACATCAAAGGACCAAAGAAGAAATTGGTTCAAGTTGTTAACACTTTAAGAATAGTTGCACAAACAGCAGTTTGACTGATATTTTGAGTGTTTGAGTCTTTAATAAAGCTGAATATTAATAACAGTGTTTGAGAGTGAAGCAGTAATGTAATCTGGATGGTGAGAGAATACATAGACAAAGTGTTGAAGCTTAGTATTAGACTTTGGTTATGAGATTGTTATAAGAATGATCATCATTAAATGAAGAAGGTCAAGACACCAGGAGAATTATTTTGAGATGGAATTAAGGCAAGCTAAACTCCACATGCCTATACTTAGAAGGAAAAGTAAGTATCAAATCTAGAAAGTATAACAATTAGTCAGAAAAGCATATTACAAAACATTAGACAGCAGGAAATCTACAGTGGAGAAAAGTTAAGCAAAGAAAAAATAATTGACCCCAGAAACCTGTACATGTTGACTTGAGAAAGAATAGAAAAATTATAAATCCCAAGAGAATGTAAAAAATGAAGAGCCATTCCTAAAGAGATATGGGCAGAGAACCAGAACATTTGCAAAGGTGCTTAGAGAATAGGAGATTAAAAGAGAGGGTCCTAGAAGAGTAATCGGAGTGCCTTATTGTTAGTTGGTCCTTTGTTTCAGGTCAGGTGCTGGACTCAGACTCTGGAAAGCAGCTGCACCTCACTAATTCACTAGAATCTAAGATCAGGATGAGGGCACAGGGCTTTAGGTGAAAGGGACAGTGACAATAGGCATCCTGGGAAAGGAGAACAGACACCAGATCAGGAAAGTCCCTGATTCTTCCATCTTCTCAGTGTTCTCCAGAAGTGAAGCAGGACTTCCTCTCTGTGCTGTTCTGCCTTGAGGACAAAGTCGACTTCAAGTGATGAGATACTGAGACTTAGCTTGTGTCTTCAACAGAAGAGTTCATGTGCGAACTGTAGAGTTCACAACTGTAGAGGGCAGAAAGGTCTTGTGCACACAGATAAGCACTGGAGAAGCCAGCAAAGTTAAAGACACAGCCCACCTCTTCAATGGAATCAGGTGTATAGCTGCTCTTCCTGGAATGCAGGAATGATGTAGTTTTTCAAAATGGCTATCGTTTGCTGTCTGATGAAACAGGCTCTACCTGAATATCTCAGAATTTATTTTTTTACTTATCCAAGACCCTTTGCTTTAAGTCTTAGCACTGTTTTTAGATCATAACCCTATTCTTATATTTTTGTTTGTGAGCCTAGCCTTTAACGGCTGAGCCATTTCTCCAGCCCCATAAACCTATTCTTATGAGTGATGTTATTTGTGCTTTACAACAGTTTAAGTGACTTCTACATTAACTCAAGGCCACACCAATCCAAACACCCACAGGTATTATGTTTACCTCAGTCAAGCTCCCTAGACTCTAATTCTTGAGCACTATCCCTGAGTCAGTAGTACCCATACTTGGGAAACAAGCCAAAACCTGTCTTAAATTTTTGTGTACTCAGGACTGATTTCATTGTTATCTGTGTCCTTTTTTTCCAAAATCGTGCTGTGCTTAAATGTCTAAAGTAAGATGATCTGGGACAGACTCTAGAAGTCTTGGTCCAGCACCAGTTACAGTAAAATCAGGATTAGCATTTAGGGTTCCTGAGAGCTCAGCTGAGAGTGCCACAGTGACAAAGTACACAGGCTCAGGTGTCGCGTCCCCCTCGACCAGCAAGGATGACGCAACTCACAAAAGCTCTTCTCCAGCAGTTTATTCAGGTCCCTTGAAAACAGTCTTCTGAATGCCCGGGCAGACCCAACCCACAGGCTAAATACTATATGAACAGCCAATCAAGTAAAGCCACGTGGTGCTATCTTAGAGGCCCACATATGCGGAAGCAAGCCAGATCAGCGGTCTTAGCCAAATATGGACTTGTTTACCACCGAGAGCGCTCACCGTCAGGCTGGTGGAAGGCGGAAACCGGCGCCATCTTTAGGGCGTGGCACATCGCAGCTCTCCACACTCAGGTAGGAAACCATGAGGAGGCTTCCCTCTGGGCAGTATTCACTTTGTAGGACTGCATTATGGAAGATCACTGATGTTCATGAAATCGATGGAAACACTGGGGCACTTCAGAACTAAATGGGCAAATGGAGGGGGCATCTGGCTTACCTCTGTCTCTGCTCTTTCTGCCTACATGATCTTTGTGGTAACTGATCTAAAAAGTGACCTGCAGAGTCTCTTAGGCCATTCCCTAATTGGGCAGCCTAAGGGCTGAGAGTGGCATAAAGAGAGCCAAGCTGAGGTCAGAAACCGATTCCACTGGCAACTTGTTCCTTCAACCTAACAAGGACATGATTCTGACCTTGAACCTCAGCTTATGACTTCAGGACTTGTCACCCCACTACATTCAGCTGCTTTTCCACACTGAAGGGACCCAGACACAGACTTCCACTGGCAGGTGGGAAAACAGGGAGAGGAACTAGTCACTGACTGCTGTACAAAGCATGAATTGCTTCCACATGTAACTTTCCTTCTGGATTTTCTTACTGATTATTCTTTTATTATTTAACATAAAGGATTATTTTGAGGATTAAAAATGCTACAAGATCTGGTCTACAAAATATGATAAAATGTAAACTGCTAATTCTAAAATATGGTTGTATTAGATACACAAAATAGACAAATGGTGTTAACTATCTAGAGTGGTATGTAATATGAATTGGAAAGCATTGAAGGTTGCATTTTAATATGACTGGCAGAGCAGCCAGAGGTGAAAAATCATTGAAATTAAAAAAATGCACTTGAACTAGGTAGACTTGAGGAAATAGCCAGAACTACAGTTTGCAAATTTTGGGTGAACATTGGGTATGGACACAGGAAACTTTGGGGATACAGGGTACCCCTTCCTATGATATGTTTATCATATAAAAATCAACACACAGTTTTAGACGGTTGGTATCAAGAGGCCAGAGCTTCACATTTTATTTTTAAGTATCTCTAGGTATGATACCATTAGGAAGCGTTACCTTTAATTTTGTATCAATATACAAAGATCTATTCAATTGTGGTTAAATATACTCTTAATTATGTATCAATATACAAAGATCAATGGCTATGTAGCCCAATACAATCTTAATATTACGTCCATATACATGGGTCAATACCATTGTGGCCAACTATAATCTTAATTTTGTATCAATATACAAAGATCAATACCGATGTAGTCCAATGCAATCTTATTTTTGCACAATAAACAATGGTCAATACCACTTTAGCCAAATATACTACTAATTTTGTAACAATATACAAAGGTATAAGGGCATATTCAATAATCTGCCCCTTCTTCTTGGACCTTCCTGTGTTATGTCTATGTCTCATTTTTCTCAAGCCTATGCACTCCTACATAGGAGAGGAAGAGTTAAGTAAAACAAACTCCTAGTCATGCAAACATGTCACTTTGTTAGCTACTATGACAGTCTATCAAAGATATTCTCTAAACTACTCAGTAATCAAGTTGTTAAGAGACAAGCAACATTTGCTTATCTAAATACAAGAGATGGATAGGGCATCTTCAAAAACCCAAAGAGATTTGCAGAATATGGCATTCAAAGATGTTATCTTAAATTAAGATTTTCTTTTTTTTTTTGATATCGAGACATATCAGCTCCTGACAGCACCCCCTATTCTACTCCAAGTAGAAGATAAGCATCGAAGAATCTCCAGTGTGAGATGGTTGAATTAGTGGCAAGCCTATCTCTTGGCATGAAAAAACCCCTTGCTCCAACTGCAGACAGACTGCTGTCCAAAAAGGACAAAACTTGGTAGCAGGGAAGTCGACAGCCTAGCTCTGCCAAGACAGGGTAGGTAAGTCCTTCATAATCCCTGCTCTACAACAAATGTCTGTCAGAGAAACAGGACCCAAAGGCTGAAGACTGATGCAGGAATGTATGGAGAGAAAATGGGAACTGTCCAGGCAGTCACTGGTATGTCATTTCTTAGTTTTGGATGATGCAGGCCCTGCATTTCCTATATAAGCAGATATATTTATCCCTCTCAGGTCTCTGAGGTGGTTGAAGAATAGACAGCTAGAGTCTCATAGTTAAATTTTGAGTTGTTTAGGAATCAAGAGGGTGTTATAGATCTAAGAAGATACTCTTAAAATTGTGTTGCAAGTTAGTATGAATGTTGAGTCAGATATAGACCTTTAAACTCATGGAGATGGTTAGATAGTAGAATGTTAAAGTCAGGGGCCAAATATGTATAAACTGGATATTGGGAAGGTATACTGGGCCATTTAACTCTCATAAATGTGGCATATTTATATCTGTTGTTTTGTATAGCATTTACTGTTATAAGAGAAGGAACCATCTGTTGGACTGAAAGGGGAAACTGCTGGGGGGAAGAGGGTGGAAGGGCGGGATAGGAAGGGGGAATAGGGAGGGGTTTGTGACTGAGATGTAACTTGAAGAAAAAAAAATAAAGTATTTTTAAAAAATCAACACATTGTGTTTAATATTATGGAACTCATGAATCCGAAGTGTTGTGGGTTTTCATTTCTTTGTACCACCAGTTTCTTCTGCCAGAAACTGAAAACAACCCAGATGTCCCTCAACAGAAGAATGGATAAAGAAATGTGGTACATTTACACAATGGAAAACTAATTAGCTATTAAAAACAAGGCCATCATGAAATTATCAGGCAAATGAATGGAACTAGAAAGTATTATCCTGAGTGAAGTAACCTAGACCTAGAAAGGCACTCATGGTATGTAGTCATTTTTAAGTAGATATTAGCCATATACTACAGGACAACCATACTACAAACCACAGATCCAAAGAAGCTAAGTAGCAAGGAAGGCACAGGGGACGATGCTTGAATCTCACCCAGAAGGGACAATAAAATAGACATTGGAATTCTCTGTTTAGCTCTTTTCCCCATTTTTTAATTGGATTATTTGGTTTCTTGACATTTAATTTCTTGAGTTCTTTGTAAATTTTGGATATTAGCCCTCTGTCAGATGTGGGGTTGGTGAAGAGTTTTTTCCCAATCTGTAGGCTGCCTTTTTGTTTGAATGACAGTGTCTTTTGCCTTACAGAAGCGTTTCAGTTTCATGAGGTACCATTTATTGATTGTTGGTCTTAGGTCCTGAGCTGTTGGTATTCTGTTCAGGAAGTTCTCACCTGTGCTGATGAGTTTAAGGGTTTTCCCCACTTTCTCTTCTAGTAGATTCAGTGTGTCCAGCCTTATGTTAAGGTCTTTGATCTACTTGGACTTAAGTTTTGTACAAGGTGATAAGTATGGGTCTAATTTCATTCTTTTACATGTGGACATCCAGTTGGACCAGCACCATTTATTGAAGATGCTGTCCTTCTTCCATTGTGCGATTTTGGCTTCTTTGTCAAAAATTAGGTGGCCTTAGGTGTGTGGATTCATTTCTGGGTCTTCAATTCGATTCCATTGATCCACTGGTCTGTTTCTATACTAGTACCATGCTTCTTTTTACTACTATTGCTCTGTAGTACAGCTTGAAATCTGGGATGGTGATACCTCCAGATATTTTTTTATTGTACAGGTCTGATTTAGCTATTCTGGGTTTTTTGTTCTTCCATATGAAATTGAGAATAGCTTTTTCCAGGTCTATAAGGAATTGTGTTGGCATTTTGATGGAATTTCATTGAATCTAAAAATGGGGGAAAGAGCTAAACAGAGAATTCACAAAGGAGGAATTACTAAAGGCTGAGAGACACTTGAAGAAATGCTCAGCATCCTTAATCATCAGAAAAATGCAACTCAAGATGACTCTAAGATTCCATCTCACACCTGTCAGAATGGCTAAGATCAAAAGCTCAAATGACAGCACATGCTGGCAAGGGTGTGGAGAAAGGGGAACCCTCCTCCATTGCTGGTGGGAGTGCAGGCTTGTGCAACCACTATGGAAGTCAGTCTGGCAATATCTTAGAAAACTTGAAATAGCTCTGCCTCAAGACCCAGCGATACCACTTCTGGGCTTACATCCAAATGACTCCTCACTCAATCACAAGGAAGTTTCCTCATCTATGTTCATAGCAGCCTTATTTGTAATAGCTAGAAACTGGAAACAACCCAGATGTCCCTCAACCGAAGAATGGATTAAAAAACTGTGGTACATCTACACAATGGAATATTACTCAGCTATCAGAAACAATGAAATTTTGAAATTTGCAACCAAATCGATGGAACTAGAGAAGCTCATCCTGAGTGAGGTAACCCAGACTCAGAAGGATGCACATGGCATCTATTCACTTATAGTTGGATTTTAGCTATATAGCACAGGATATCTATACCACAACCAACGCACCAAAGGGAACATGGACATAGACTTTTTCTTTTTCTCTCTGTCAATGAGACACTTTTCCCTAGTGGTGTTGCCGTGTAGGCCCCCAAGTATGAGGAGGCTCTTGGCCCTCATATGACTTCTGAACTGGGGCGGGGACTGTTATGTAGGGACACCCCACTCCAGAGGAGTGGAATGGAAGTGTTAGGAAGTAGAGGGTGGGAGGGTGGGACTGGGAGGGGTGGAAAGAGAACAATATGATGGAGATGTAATCTGAAGCAATAAATAAATAAATTTATTTATTTTAAAAAATAGACATTGGAAGTCTCTGAAGAGAGGGAACTGCATGAAAGATGGAGTGAAGAGAGGAACAAGAGTAGGGATCAGATGTGGGTAGAGTGGGGGCGGCGTGAGAGGCAAGATGGCTGAGAGAGAGAGAGAGACCAGCTGGAGACCTGGGATGCTGCAGCCTCCTGGGAGGATATGGGAGTGACTCTAACTGAGACTCCTAGCACTGGGAAATATGGACACTGAAATGCTCACCTCCTATAGCCTGGAAGGACTTCCAGTGGAGGGAGGGGGACACCAACCCACCCACAAAACCTTTGATCCCAAATTTACTGCCTACAAAATGTTCTGGGATTAAGATGGAGCAGCGATTGGGGGAATGGCCAACCAATGACTGGCCCAACTTGAGACCCATCACATGGGAGAGTGCCAGCCTCTGAAACTATTAATGATACTCTGCTATGCTTGCAGACAGGAGTCTAGCATAACTGCCATCTAAGAGGCTCCACCCAGCAGGACATAGAAACAGATACTGAGACCCACTGCTTGTGATCAGGATGTAAAGTAAATGGGGAAGAGGTCAGGAGGAGATGGGGGAAAGGGCTACAACAGGGATGTAAAGTGAATAAATAAACAAATTAATGAAAAGGAAGAAATTAAATTGAGCAAGCCATGGGGGAACAAGCCAGTAAGCAACATTCCTCCATGACCTGTGCTTCAGTTTCTGCTTCCATTTCCTGCATTGACTTAACTTGATGATGGACTATAACTGTAAGCTAAAATAAATGCTTTCCTATTCAAGGTGATTTTGGTCATGGTATTTGTCACAGCAACAGAAACCTTGGTAGGACAATGCCAATCCACTCTTCTACCCTCACTGCTCTTCTCCAAGCCCCCTCCCAATCTCCAATTGTTTCAACTTTCATATCATTGGATCTTTTTGTTTAATTGTTTGCTTGCTTCTACATATGACAGAAAACATGAAATACTGTGCTCCTGTGTCTTTCTTATTTTATTGACTTGTCTCCATATGCTATGCATTTTTCTACATATAAGAGGTTTCCATTCTTCCTTATGGCTCCATTCTGTATGTATGCCATTAATTCCTTATGCATCCACCAGCTGACAGGTTTTGGATTGAGTCCATATCATTAGCATATAAGAAGTGGAGAGAGATTGATGCCTTACAATAGAGTGCTATACTTGCAGTTCCACATATGGTCTTCTGCAAAGTTGAATGAGGTCAACAACAGGAAACAGATGGCCAACACAGGACTCTTGGTAATGTTTCTGTCACATGCCTATACCAGAGCAAGTCAATCTTTTTGAGGACTGCACAGAGTCTACACAGCAGAAAGGACCATAATTGCTGTGACTGTGATCTGCAAATATGCAAAGGTATAAGAAAGCATATCTATCCTAGATCCTTGATTTGTCTCTGAAAAGGAGTCCAGTGAGGGAGAGTGAGGGTGCCCGGGCTATAGAAGGTCATTGGACATAAAACTAAAGGCAAGTAAGGAGTGGAAAATGCCATACGTAAACTCTTGCTGTGAGTTTGCAATTGGTTTTTTTTTTTTTTTTTTAAATCTGAGAGTTCCTTAGAAATCACTTAGTTTTCTTAGGTTTAGGATCATTGCTTTAGCACAACTAACACAGTTCACATTGGTGAGGTCAGGCACATAATCATTCATGATTTATTTGAACTGATTTCTTGGAAATGCATAATAATTAGCCCAAAAGGAGATCAACAGCATACATTTAGTTAAAACAGACAGAAATCGGATATGAGTCTATTCTCAGAAACCATAAATTCCTTGTGGCTTAATATTGACATTGATGGATAAAGGGATTTGAAAGTGGTCTGTGCTGACAGATGATTTTTTTCCTGGTACCAAAAGTAGCAACTGGAGATCCAAGTAATACACAGACAATATACTACTGACTATGAGCTTCCCAAGAAATGAGAAGAACTTTCAACCAGGAAAATTGGGTGGTTGGCTCTCGCTCTCCCAGTACCTGTTAATTGGTGAAGAAATATGTGGGAGGGTCCTGATGAGACTTAGGACATTAAACCCTCAGATTATGATGGGTCTATTCTGCCTGAGGAATTGCCTTTCCATTCCTAATGGCAGATTCATTCCCAGCCTGACCAGAGTCCTATTGTGCCCTCTACCTTTGTGTAAAATAATTAAACAATCATTATCTGAAGAAATAATAGTAAGCTTTCTTGAAGGAGTTTCAAGCAAAACAATGCTGATTGTCCACAGGTTCACACTCACAACCCAGCTTTGTTTCTAGATGTATAACCAGACTACTGAGTGTGTCTCCAAATGCAGCCAGTGGTTATGCATAATTGAAATAAATATACTAAGGAGTTGTTAGAATCTCCATATTGGTTCCCTAACCTGTGGTGTGAGGTATATCATGATTAGAAAGGCCAATAGAAGCTATTATGCATGCGTCCACTTGGGAAAATATAAGTCAAAATCCATAATCATCTTGGAAAAATTATGGGGAGAGTGCCCCCACCAAGAACATGAATGAGTCAGGGTAATGGTTCCAACCACATCTCTGCATAGCTTTCCTGTTTGGCCTGTGCAGAAGACAGACAGACCTTAAGGCATGACAGTTATAAGTCTAATTAGGTGGTGGATCAAATTTTTAGCAGGCTAAGTCATCTACTGATACATGCCTTTTAGTTATCTCTATGTACATCCTGGCACACAACTGATCTTGCGAATGTTTTTTGTCCCTCCATACCTGTCTGTAATGTCTACAAGAACTAATTTACTTTCAAATGAAAAAAAAAACCCAAGCATTATGCATTCATGGTCCAGTCTCAAAACTATATTAATTCTCACAGAGACCATTTCTCTTTATGTTTTGTGTTCTCTGAGATAGAAACACTTCTCCTGTTTTGATACTAGATGTCAGTCTACGTTCAGGGCTGCTTTAATTGTACTGGAGCTTAGTGTCATCTGAAATAAAAACTTAATAAGTGAGCTGTTGGAGACTCCTAGTAAATGTACCCCTCATACATACATACATACACACACACACACATACACACACACACACACACACACACACACACACACACACACACATCACATCTCTCTCACTAACTCATTTAATGCCCAGAATATCCTGAATGCACACCTTGTCTATCCTGTGGTGTAATACATCCTAGAATATATGCAGCTCTTGGTACACCACACACACACACACACACACACACACACACACACACACACACATACACACACACACATTGTAGTTGAACACTTTAGTTAATTATCTTCTCTGCTCCAACAACAGAAAAATATTTTGCATATTTTATTTAATTTATTTTTATTTTTTGTTAATTTATTTTTTTCAAGTTACATCTCTATCAAAGTCCCCTCCCTCCTTCCTTCCAGGCCCCACCCCCTCCCTCTTCCCCATCTCTGTCTTCTCATTCTGCTCCGATGAGGGGAGCCCCCACATATCAACCCTCCTCAGTTCATCAGTCACATGAGGGCTAAGAGCTTCCTCTTGTACTGGGGCTTGATATGGCAGCCCAGCTAGGTCAATGTGTTCCACAAACAAGCAGCAGCGTCCATGACTCACTGCTGGGTGGAGTTTTTCATTGGATAGTTATGCTACATTCCTGTATGTTTGGGTCTGTGGGTTTTAGGATGGTTGTTTTATACTATATGGTTAATATCTGCTTATAAGAGAGTACATACCATGTGTATCTTTCTGAGTCTGAGTTAACTCACTTAGGATGAGCTTTTCTAGTTCATCTAGTTGGTTTCAAATTGCATGATTTCCTAGTTTTGGATAGTTGAGTTGTATTCCATTGTGTAAATGCACCATATTTTTAAAAAAATCCATTCTTCAGTTGAAGAACATCTGGGTTGTTTCCAGCTTCTGGCTATTATGAATAAAACTGTTATGAACATTGTTGAGGCGATTTCCGAGTATTTTTTGGAGGAGTATCTTTTGGATATATGCCCAGGAGCAGTATGGTTGGGTCTTGAGGTACATCTATTCTCAAATTTCTAAGATATCACCAGATTGATTTCCGAAGTGGTTGTACAAGTTTGCACAACCACCAGCAATGGAGGTCTTTCTCCACATCTTTGCCAGCATGTGCTATCTCTTGAGTTTTTGATCTTAGCCAATCTGACAGGTGTGAGATGGACTCTCAGAGTCATTTTGAGTTGTGTTTCCCTGATGACCAAGGGCGTTGAGCATTTCTTCAAGTGCCTCTCAGACTCTAGAGACTCCTCTTTTGTGAATTCTCGGTTTAGTTCTGTACTCCATTTTTGATTGGATTATTTTGTTTTTTAGTGTTTAATTACTTGAGTTCTTTACATATTTTTAAGAGGAATTTCAAAAATGAAGCTATTGGTTTTTCTTGTACTAGAAGGGTTTTATGGGCTTTTTTTTTTTAATTTCCAGTACTGTGTTCATTTGGATATCTGAGTTGAAGTCACATAGTCCCAAAAGAAAACGCTGAATAATGAGTAGATATCTCATAAATACACAGATACACAGGCATTTAATAATGTATAAACTCTTTAATGACATAAATTAGAACACAAGTATGAACAATATGATATCAGAATAATATTTAATTTTACATAAAAAGCATAGCACAAACCTTGAAGGAAAATGCTTAAAATTTTATTTATTTTAAAAATTAACAGCTTGACTTAACATGAGAATATTTATGAATGAGAATAGTTTGGGGTTTTTTTAATAAAAATTTTAAAGTTTATTCACTACTTCAAGCCACATCTCCATCACAGCGCCCCCCCCACCCCTCCCAGTCCCACCCTCCCACCCTTCTATCCTATTCCTCCAAAGTGGGGTGTCCCCACACATCAGTCCCCAACCACAGTTCAGCAGTCACATAAGGGCAAAGAGCCTCCTCATATACTGGGAGCCTACATGGCAGCACAACTAGGGCAAAGTGTCTCATCAACAAAGTCTATGATCCTGTTCCTTTTGGTGTGTTAATTGTACAATAGTTATCCTGTGCTATATAGCTAAAATAGAATTATTAGTGAATAGATATCATGTGCATCTTTCCGAGTCTAGGTTAGCTCACTCAGCATGAGCTTTTCTAGTTCCATCCTTTTGGCTGTGAATTGCATGATGTCCTTGTTTCTGATAGCTGTGTAGTATTCCACAGTTTGTTTGTTTTTACATTTCTTTTTTATATAATTTATTTTTTATTTCTTCAAGTTACATCTCAATCAAAATCCCTTCCCTACTCCCTCCTCCAGTCCCACCCTTCCACCCTCTTCCCCCTCAAACCCCCATCCTCTACCCTTTTTTTTTTTTAGTTTAAGGTATATCTTTTTCCCCCCCAAGTGCTCCCCCTTTCAGTCCAACAAATGGTTCTTTCCCTTATAACAATAAATACAATACAAAACAACAGAAATAAATAGGCCACAATTATGAGAGTTATATGGTTTAGCATACATTCCCAATGTCCAGTCCATATGTATTTGGCACCTGACTTTAACATTCTACTATCTAACCATCTCCATGAGTTTAAAGTTCTATATCTAACTCAGCTTTCATACTAACTTGCATCGCAATTTTAAAAACATCTTCTTAGATCAAGAAAACCCTCTTGATTCTTAAACAACTCAAAATTTAACTATGAGACTGTAGCTATCTATTCTTCAACCACCTCAGAGACCTGAGAGGGATAAATATATATGATTATATAGGAAACAACCCAGATGTCCTTCAACTGAAGAATGGATTAAAAAAAACTGTGGTACATTTACACAATGGAATAGTATACAGCTATCAGAAATGAAGAAATCATGCAATTCGAAACCAAATGGATGGAGCTAGAAAAGCTCATCCTAAGTGAGCTGATGCAGGCCCAGAAAGATAAACATGGTATGTATTCCCTTATAAATGGATATTAGCCATACATCACAGGATAACTATCCTACAACTCACACACCCAAATAGATAGGAACCTATCATATCTATCCTAGGAAAAATTTTACCCACCAGTGAGTCATGGAATCTGCTGCAGGTTAATGGAACACCACACCCTAGATGGTGTGCCTCATCAAGGTCCAGTACAAGTGGAAGCTCTTGGCCCTCACATGATGCAAGATCTGAGGGAGTACGTACGATATGTGAGGGCCCACCTCATCTGAGGAGAAAGAGAGTACCAAGTAGAGGAACAAGGAGGGAAGGAGGGAGGGAGGGAGGGAGGGAGGGAGGGAGAGAGGAAGGGAGGGGCCAGGAGGGGAGGAGGGAGGAAACTATGTTCTAGAAGTAGATAATACTTTTTTAAGAAAATATAATAAAAATATAATGTAAAATTTCCAAACTATAATTTACCAAAGGTATACTTGCCTTACTGGCATGAAAGGGAAATAGCCTTAATTTCAGATTAGAATGTTAGACTGAAGGTGGCCACATAGATTATACAAACTTGATAGCAGCTTAAAAGTTCTTCTTTTTTTTTTTTGTAGAGGTATAGAATATTTCCATGGTTTGGCATTAAAAAGCAGGTAACAGGTTTAAAACACTATAAATAAATTAAAAGTTACAGTTGTTCAACCTGGTTTTATAAACCTCCAAGAGTTGAAAAAACTTAGAGCTAAGGTAAAATACATGAAATGTGTGGTGTTAGCCCATGCCTTTAACTCCAGCAGAGACAGGAGGAGCACTATAGAGTTAGTTGTCTTATAAATTCTAGAGCTACAAGGAACAGGGTGGTGATGGTGCACACTCTTAATCCCATCATTCGAGGAGAATACACTCTTAATCCCAACACACTAGATACAGAAACAGGCAGATCTCAGAGCTCAAGGTCAGCCTGATACATTTATTTTTTAAAATAAATAAATTTATTTATTTGTTGCTTCAGGTTACATCTCCATCATATTGTCCTCTTTCCCCCCTTCCCAGCCCCACCCTCCCACCCTCTACCCCCTATCCCTTCCATCCCACTCCTCTGGAGTGGAGTGTCCCTACATAACAGTCCCTTGCCCCAGTTCAGAAGTCATATGAGGGCCAAGAGCCTCCTCAAACACTGGGGGCCTACAAGACAGTACCACCAGTGAAAAGTGTCTCATTTCCAGGGAGAGAAAACTAAAAAACAGTTTGTGAAACAGAGCACTAATTTAAGAAATTACTGACAGCGTTATAAAAGAAGTACTAATTTAAAAAAATAGAGACTATTGGGCACAAAACCTATGATGCCACAGGAATGATGCCACTGCCAGTGTGAGGTTGGCTATGAGAAGGAGGACTATGTGATATGTCCTGTGTCCAGGCTGTGATTGACACTTTGGTAAATGAGACACTGACATAATAGATGTAAAATGCACCAGAAGTGAATTTTTCATAGCTCTCATTTCATCTAATGTTTCTCTCTTGATATCAGAACACTAAACTCATAGAATAAGATTGGAATGTTCTATCTATCCTCTCTTTTTAAAATTCAATTGCAAATGAATATTTTATTTAAATATTGGAATTAATTGACCAGTGAAGTACTCTGGGTCTGAGTTTCACTTGCTGGGAAGGTTTGTGATTATTGCTCCCATTCCTTCACTTGTTATACAATCATTCATATTTTAAATTCTTTTGTGGTAATTATTTGTTGGTGGCTTTTTATAATTTATATCTTTCTACTATTTGTTATCATTTCATTTAGTTGTATAAACTGTTTGCACAATGGTGTTTGCTATGTAAATTTAAGTCCTTTTAGTTTCTGTAGAGTTGGTAATGATGTCTTCTTGTTTCATAAGTGGTTTGCAAATTTTGATGCCCACAGTGATGGCTGAGCTAGAGTGGGGATGGGGTGATTAAAAACATCAATTGTGAGTTCTGTGTGGTAAGCCTTCCTTCCCTGAAACAGGAAGAGTCTTGTGACTGACATTTCGTAAGAGTTGGGGATATGTCTCAAAGAAAGACTCTCTTCTACAAATACCTTTAGGCAGAACATAAGAGTAACTGTAACTTATTATGGGTTCAAATATACCTTAATGGCTATATAATATGATCCTAATTTTATTGTCATTCTCCACTTTTCATATTTTATTGTAAATTTCTTTTTAAATATGTTGTATGGGTATTTTGCCTTGATGTATGTCTGTGTGTGCCCTACATGTGTCTAATGTCCACAAAGGCCAAAAAAAAAAAAAGGCATCAGATCACCTGAAACTGAAGGTACACATGTTTGTGAGCTGCATTTGGGTACTGGTAATGAAACTCCTGTCCTCAAAGGACCAATCAGTGCTCTTACCTGCTGAGACATATCTCCACTCTCCTACAAGAAGTTAAGAAATGTCTCTTATTTATTCTAGCAATCCTAGAAATAAGTGTTGCTAAAATACATTGCTACACTTTGAATGTTCATTCATATTCAGTTTAATATACTAACATGCACACACACACACACACACACACACACACACACCACAGTGACACAGACATATTCATAGTTGTCTTTTTCATGAGTTTTGTGGCTGATAGAGAACAAAGGGATACCAAATTGAGGTGTTTATTTATCACAGAGGACTTGATTTGAGCTTAAAGGCAAAACAACAAAAACAACGACGCTACAAATAGAACATATAATCATAAAAGACTTTATTTTGAAACCAATGACATGTACACTTCTTGAGACTTAATTGCAGGTCCCTTGTTTCTATGTAGTAACAAATAAAATTGATATGAGGAAAGACCCCTGCGACCACAGGCATTCTGAACACATTGACTGTTAATGGTTAACTGTTGCTGTTAATTGCAAGGGACAAGAAAGTGTTGTCCCTTTTCTACACCATGATCCCCTGGAATTTTTTTTTAGCTTTCTGAGAAATATTTGGAACTCCTTGGCCACTATTTGCAGTCTGAGCTTCGGCTTATGCAAAGGTCGTGAAAATCAATCACTGAACACACCCATTCAACTTATTACTGATATTCATTGTATAAACAGCTTACATTTTAAGAAACTTAAGTATTGTTGTATTGTGATGGTTGAATTTTCTGCATTATCATGAAGATGGACTCTCTGTTGTATATTTCCCATCTGTTTTTTCTCAAGAAACCAGTCATTCCTCATATACAGGGTTACAAAGTGACCTTGACTCCTTGTTGGATTCATTATTTGAGTTATGAGACAGGAAAATCACATTCTAGAATAAAGAAAATATGTGGTTTCAGACTACAAATGAATATATATACACACATATATATGTATGTATGCAAACATACATATGTGTGTCCACATAAGAGGCTAAGTAGATACATAGACACATGTCTCTACATGATAGTTTCATTCAGTTTTGTAGATGCTCCAAGATGAGAATAACATGCCATTGCCATTATGTTATGCACATATTTGATGTATATCATCTAATCATCATCCTAAGCTCTAACTAAGGAGTTAGAGCAAAGCTTTTTGGTTCAGTTACTGAAGCCATGCTCTCAGAGAGCTGCCTGAGAAGGGTTACATGCAGTTACTAAACATTATTTCCCTAATATCTTTTTTTCATTTTAAGTTCTTTATTCTGAACATTTGAAATTAATGAACTAAATAACTTATTATATTTTCCCTTTAACTATAATGCATTTTTCAAGAATTACATAAGTTGGAGACTTCCAATTCATTGTCAAATGATATTCTAATGCACAGCTATCTTCTATTTTATTTTCTCTTCCAGATACTAGTTAATTTCTACTATTAGTTATCATTACAATACCACTACAAATATTCAGTAGTTGACAGTACAGAACTGACACTATAGAAATACACTATGATTTCTTTGTAGTATTTTCATGGAATGGGATTGTGTTAACCCTAGGTCATATGCTAACTCTATGTTAGCATTCTAATAACTGGCCTACTGCTCCCACAGTACTAGTACCATTTATATTCCCACCAGCAAAAGAAGAGAATTTACTTTACAACACATTCTCCAAATCTTATTACTCTTTCTCTCTTTTTTAATTCCAACCATCCTAGTGGCAATGGATTCTAATTCATTTTGTTTAAATAATGTTTTATCTTTTGAGATTATAATATTATGTATCAGTTCCCCTTTCCTTTGTTCCCTCTAAGTCCTCCCAAGAACACCTTCTGTTCTTTCTCAAATATTTTTGATGCAAGAAAAAAACTTAAGATCAGAAGGAAGGAGAGTAGAGCCTAAGATGCTGACTGAATACATTCCAGTGTGCAATTGGTCTTTATAAAGTCAAGACTGTTAAAGAGACTAGTCACTACAGGAGAAAATATTCCTAGTTAGAAGGAAAGCAGCCAGGCTCCAGCATCCTGAACACAGGCGAGTTCAGCATAATGCTAGGAGATTATGTTTAATTTCCCAGAGCCTCAGTTCCTTTGTTTGCAAAAAGGAAGGAAAGAACCAAGTGATTTGGTAGATTCATTGTTTTCATGTCCAGATTGGCCTCATCAGCTACACAATTGCCTTCTACCCCAACATCTACTGTCCTACCTCCCTGTCCAAATCACCTGATGTTCATATCATGGTGACTGATGTCCTTCTATCTCTCATTCATGACAGCATAGATCAACACATCCTAGAAACACCAGGCAAGTGTTTCTTCACTGAACCTTTTCAGTGAGGCCTCTAGCATACTCACCCCAGAGAAGTTGGAGTGACCCTGTGTCCACCATAGCATGGCAGTGATCCCAGCCAGGCCAAGTTCCAACACACTGCAGATCAACATCAGTGAAAATGTTCCCTGCATTCAGGAGAGGAGAGGTTGGTGTGAATGAGTCAGCTGAAGCCCTCACACCTGGGTGGGAGATGACCATAGAGATGAAACCATCTCCACCATAGAGACACCATCAAGAAGGGAAATCATAGAGACACCATCAAGAAGGGAAATGGATTCTCCCTAACCTAGAAATGGGCTAAAATTGATGCCTGGTATTTATTTCTTTGAGAGAAACTGGCTGAAGAAGACAAACTAAATCAACCAAGTCATTTTATGGCACTTCTCGCCCATCTTGGGCAGGGATCCCTGACTACACTGTTCACTCAGTGAGGGAGCAGAGAGGAGTAGTGAGCGCCAGGACGGAGTCAACAGCTCCTGCTCTTGGCTCTCCTCTGCTGTCTAGTGTGAGGCTGGACAAATCTCTGCTTCTCTGGCTCCTGTCTGCTGACTTTTCACACCTGTGTAGCAGTTCCTCTGCAAAGACTTGTGAGGGTTAGTGAGGTTCTGACAATGCAAGCTCTTTGAAAAAGCATTTATAGAACCTTCTTCCTTGGGATGCATTTCTTTTTGTGATGGTAAAAGGCAGAAAAGCAAAGTTTCTACAGTCTGCAACATCACAAATCAACCCAAAAAAAGAGTCTTAGGTAAAGAACACACAGTACATGTCTTCTGTCTTGAGGTGTCCTTCATGAAGGCTGCTTGATGGGAAGGAAGATGAATACCATGTTGTAAACTCTTCATTTATCTGCACACACACACAGCTAGAGAGGAGATGGAACATACATCCATTGCTTAGACATTGTCCCAGCAAATATGCTCAGCCCAGTCTCTGACTTAAAATGGGAAGCTATCCCATGATGCCATCATGTTTTGTGGTTCATGCAGATTCCTTCTCAATGCTTCAGGTTTCTAAAGTCAGGTTTAGTTATTCTACATATTAATTGTTACATATCTAATTTACATATACTTTTTCTTATTATGGTTTTCTTTAACCAAGGAAAGCACACTGGACCTAGCTCCATAAGGAACTGAGAAAGCCTGAAGCTAACCACACCTGACTATCTGGCCATCTTCCAGCTGTGTTTTTTCCTTATCTTACTTTACACATGTCCAGTGGTGATCACTGGAGGGAGCAGACACTCTGACATCCCCAAACCCCTTGTCCATCCCTCAACCCGTTTCTCAGTGCTTAGCTGAGTTTTGTTCAGCTCATTTCACTCCTTCTACCACACACACGTGCCAGGTTTTCTTGTTAGCATGTACAGATCACCTGGGTATGTTTTCCTATATTAATTCATGAATCTGTGGGAAAAGGCTCTTAATTTATTCTTCTAACATTGAAGCTCCTAGAGCTGCTAAGTCTCTGTATGTTCTGAAGTTCAAAAAAAACTGTTTTAAGATGTGTAAATATGAATTATAAAGATCTAAGAAAGTGTTTTATGGTGCAGAAATACAAGTTGTAATAGTCTAAGAAAGTGATTTAAGGCATATTTTTAAAAATGAAAAATGCATCCAATTTGTTTTCCTCCTTATGCTATTGTTATACTATTTCAAAAGTTCAGAATTTTAACAATCACTGAAGTTCTGATAAGCTATTAATCTAGCTCTGGTAAAATAACTGCTAATATTATTATAGTCACAAGATCAAAAATTTAAATTTCCTTTGGTTTTCTTCTAAGTATAGTCTTAAAAAATGCTTCTCATTGTGCTAAAAAACATCTCTGTCCAACTTATATATCCAGTTCTCTGAACAAGGCTGCTGTGCCTGGCCTCAATGGAAGAGAATGTGTTCAGTCCTGATGTGACTCCATGTGCTGGAGTGGGAGGGTAAAGGGGCAGCTCCTCCTTTCTGAGGAGAAGAGGAGGCTGTACAGGGGGAAGGGGCAGGACCCAGAGGAGGGGAGGGAGGGGCCTATGATCAGGTTGTAAAATGAATAGATAAATAAATTTATAAAATAAAAGAACCATATTATCATACTTCTAAACATGAAGTCTGTATAAGTCACACCTCTAGAGGCAGATTCCTAAGTTGGTAACTTTTTCTGTCACTGATAAATGATTTACCCTCAGATGAATAATTAAATCTCTCTTTTGTCTTTTGTCAAATAGAGAGGGAATAACACAAACCAATTAGGTGAAGGAGAAGGTCAAATGAAAGAATTCCTTGTTATTTTCTGCATTTTAAAATATCTAATAAATGACTGTCCTTTCTTTAAAAAGAAAAGAAAGAATGAAAAAAGAAAAATGTGTTAATGTTTTTAACCCTGATTCAATTTGGGGGTTAAAAAATGATTCAGGGTTAAAAGCATTAACATAGTTTACCTTTGCACTGTTCATCCTTGAGCATTCCCCAAGATCTCAAACCAGAGTGAAGGATTTTCAAGAGATGGGGACAAGATCACTATTTCCCACCAACTAAAAATGTTCAATGCAGTCTTTAGAAATACTTACAGTCAGAGCAGCCCTGGCAGTGGAGCAGTCATGGCTGTCTGAGTTGTAGCGATGGCGGTAGGGAAAAGGAGCACTTGTTGTAAGCATGTTGCTCTGCTTGCACTGCTCTGTGGCAGGATCCAAACCAGCTAGGTTGACAGAGAGGATAATGATGCCCATAAAAGCAAATGAAATACTCAGGATGTTCACAGTCAGGCTGCCATCTACCTGAAATAAGCAGCAGGCTTCACTTAACACTTCTCCAAAGTGCTGCACCAGTTCTCTTTGTCTTCATTATGAGCTGAAATATTAATAATTTATTCCTCTATTCTCTCTAACTCATAATTGTGACCACAAGAAAGAGCAGAGGCCCTGGTTTCCCATCCCTATTTTAATGATGCTCCATTTCTCAGATGATATTTGGTAGATCACTTTACCCAACCACCACATGTATTGGGCCCAAAGAATGTTTAGGAACGCAATTGGATGGATAAACAGGATTTCAATGGTGAGAAAGAAAATCATTTCCCTGGCAAAATCTTTACCCATGACTTTTAATGGAACCCTATGATGTAAAACTGGATGTAAAAATTCTCAAGAGAGTGTGAACAAAGGAGGAGGTGCAGACACCAGTGTGTTCCCTGTCCCTCAACATCCTCAGTGCAGAAGAGCCTGAAAAGGGGGTATATCAGAATATGGGACCTTCACCTCACTCTCTATTTCTTCCTTACTGCCATGTAGCACATTTCTTTGCAGGAGATACTCACTGCTTGTCTACAAGCTTAGAACAAATAGATACACCAAAGCTATACACTACTAAACCTCCAAAATAGGAGCCCAGATAAACCATTCCTCTTTTTGTGCTGAGTTATATCGAGTTGAATTTGGATGCATCTAACACAGGCTACTGCATTCAGGATAACATATCCTTCCCATACACCACCCATGGATGCATCAACAACACAAAAAAAGGCAGGTGAAGCAGCTCATTCCTTATATACTACCTCTCTTAGAAGCTCACACACCCAAAGGTGAGTATGGGGACTTTGTTCTCATATCAGGAAAGATTTATGATTGACTACGACCAGGGTCATGTGGGGAAATCTGTAGACAGAAATCTAGACATGTGACTAAGGATATTGTCATTTGTAGAAACAGTGTGAGGCAGAAAGAAACAGAATGGGACTAGATGTTAGTAAACTGAGGCCATTGTGCTAGAAGTCTTTGAACTCATTGTTCTTGACTACTCAATTCCAATGTTCACCTTGTATTTTATCTCTACAACATTATGGTGTCATCAAAACAAATCATCTTTTCTCAATAGTGGCTCTCTTTCTTCTTCCACTTATAGAAAATTAAAATTGAGCTAAGACCTGTCTGAAAGCTATGGTTAAAGGTAAGTATTTCCATGGTGGACACAGCTGTTATACGCTAATGTGTGATTTAATTTCAGGCCACTTATATTTTAGACAGATTGCATAAATTACTCAAGAACTTGGTGCTTTTGGGTGCTACATTCCACAAAGTGACTAAAATCAAACTCTTGGATTCCTTGAAAAATAGTTGCAATAGGATGCTGATAGTTTGTATGTTCTTAGAACAAACTATGTTTATTCTAGCTGGCATTCATCTTTAGTCTCCATACTTTGCATGAAAATAAAACACTCTTCAGCATTGGTTAAATGTCTTTCATGAGCCTTTTTCTACTTAGAGACCACATATATTTTCGACTGCTTTTAGTCATGGCATTTTACCACAGCAACAAAAAAGTAATTAATACTCTGTGCGTTTGGGAGCCTGGCTTAGTCAGTTCTTACCAACTAAATCTCTAAGCTATAGCACAGCATTCTATCCTATGACTTCCTGAATCAACTCCTTGAGGAATGTGAGTTGACTGATAATTTGGTGAATCTTTACATATTTCAAAAGTTTCTTCCTGTAGTCCAACTTTTTTCTCTCCATGACTTTATTTTTCCTCTGGAAAAAGTTAAAAGTAGATAAAGCTGAATTCTTAGCTAAAACAAATAGCTCTGGATACTTTCAGGATTCAAATATTCTGCTTCTCAGTTCAAAAATGTATACTCAGTCCCAGAAAAATCATTACCTTTATGGAGATATAGATGAACGATGATTCTCACATGAACATTTTGTCTGGGGATTCTCATGGATTTTAAGTAGTGAGATTATATAGTATATCTACAACAAATACAACTCTTTAAAAATAAGGACCTCAATTTCACTACTGAAGAGTGAAATTTGAAAGTTTTTGTGCTATCCTTTTCATTCCTATGACAAAATGCTTCACATAAACAACTCAAGCAAAAAATATATTTGGCTCAGTTTCCAAGGCTCAGCTGACCATCATGGAATTGTGTGGCAGAGCAGAACAGTTGACAACATAGTGGCCAGGAAGCCTAGCGAGAGGGTATCTGTGCTAAGCACATTTCAATGTCTCCTTTTTCTTCCATCTGGTTCTTTATCTTAGGGAATGGAGCCATCACATTTTGGAAATAGAATAGCCCCAGAGGTATGCTTTATTAATATCCTAGGTGTTTCTCAGTCCAATTAAATTTGTGATCAAAATTAATCATCATATCCTATAGCCCGCACAAAGGCATCATAATAAAGCAGGAATTTTACATGGGATTCCTTGGCATCAGGCACACTCTGCTTTTGGTTTGGGTCACCATGATAGGAAGAATGTGCTTTCTACAGGGATATGGAGAACCCAAAACCAGCTCACAAATAGAACAAGTAATCACTGTGGAGCTTAGCTTGTAACTTTCAACATGAAAAGCCTGGCCCTGAAGTGCCCTCTCTGGCTCATCAGTTCTGGGGCACGGCACTTGTACTCACCAAAGACTTCGTTGACTTTGTTTCAGTGATGATGGACAGAATGCCAGAGATGATAAACTGCTCAGACAAGAGGCAAACATTGTCAGGTCAAGTTCTATGTGCAAAGCGACTACAGTGTAACTCTCTGGTGCTTATGACAAGCTCTCTTGGAACAAGTGACCAATGATACATACACTTAGGCCCATGGAGGTGTCTCTTTGTCCATGTACTATTCAGAAAGCACAATAAAAGATAGATAAGAGCAGAAATCTATCTTATTAACATTCATAAAGACTTTAAGAAATAGAAATAACATATTTTGTTAATTGGAAAGGAAAATTTGGAATTAGATGATTTTAGAGCCTGAGGCATTGGTCTACAGGGAGAGAGGCCTGGAAAATAGATATAGGATTTTTGTCCTTCCTTTCATTTATAGAGTTATGGCACTTTGATTTTCGTATATAAACCATACAAACTTCCTTCAGTAAATCTCACTTGAATATGTTGAAGTAACATTTTAACGTGTAATTTTCAATGTGCTATTATTTTAGTGAGGAGTTTTGCAGCTACATCCTTCAGGACGTTGCCCTTTAGGGTGTTCCATTTCTTATCATGTTCTTGGCTGGCATTACACCATTATCTTGGTATCAAGGTAATGCTAAAAGGTGTCCTAAAATGAGTTTGGATAAGTATCTCTTTCATTCTGATTTTTGTAATGGGTTGAGAATGGTTTGCACTAGTTTTTTTTCCTTAAGTAAATAAAGGAAGCTATTAATAGACACAGAAGAAAAGGAATAAAACTTTCAGTAGTTAGTCCTAGAGATTAAGGTAAATGAGAGCAAAAGGAAGCATAAGGTTGAGTTGTGACAAACCTTTAACATGATTCAGAAAATGTTTTTTTCTCATTCAGTAAATTAAAGGAAATAAAGTAGCAAATGATCTTTAGAAATTTTTTAAAAGTTAGAAAATCTGTGATTTCTATTCTTCAAAGTGAAGTAGCCTATACATGTAAATAATTGCCAAGTCTTTATTTCTATGATGCCAAGGATCAAACTCAAGGTCTGTGCCTTCTGTGTAAGTGTTCTATGGCTGAGCTACACTAACAGTTTCACATGTAGAGTCTTGATAAAACTAAAAAGAACCGAGTGCCTCTTCTAATGGACGGGATCCTTAGTGTAAAGAGCACAATATGGAGAGGAGAGAAAAATAAAGTCACAGCACTGGCCTAGAAATCACCACATCGGCCCAACAATCAGGATTAAGTCCACAGCGAAATGGTGTAAGTGAGATGATGCATCCTTCATGAAACCTGACAGTATGATAACCTGCTGTTATCATTACCTAAACTGCCATCTCTCTGTGCTCAATTAAAGATTAACATGATATCAGACAAACTCAAACTTGGAATCCTTCACAAAACTCCTGGACAGCACAACTCAGAAACTGTCAAAGTCATTAAGGACAAGGAAAGTCTGAGAAGGTTCAAATAAGGAAGTCCAGTTCTGGAGACAGAACATCTGGTAGAATGCAGTGCCTTTGAGTGGAAACCAGGACAAAAGACATTCACGGGAAACGGGTGAATCAGACAATGTATTTTCCTGAGACAACGAAAGCAGAAATCATTGAGATGACAGAAGGAAAGAAACGTGGATGCATCAAAGGAAGAAATGTAGGAAACAGAAAAAAAAAATGTTACTGAGCTGTAGTAAGTAAGTGGGAAGCCACAGCGACAGGAAATCTCCCCTGTGAGTGAGACTCATCCACATCAATCTAGAGGAGACCTTTCCTCTAGAAAATGGCCTCCGTGACCTCCTGACCCTTGACATGGAATAATCTCAGAGGAATTTCCAGTCGATCACCCTGAGTGCCTCCAACAAAGGCAGATCCTAACTAAGAGTGAGTGTTCCTTCCTGCAGGTGATCCACTGGGCATCACTGCACTATACAGAAAGCTCTAGGTGATTTGGATCCCACTTCCTAGACTGTTCCCTAAACCTAAGAGGCCACTAACCTCATCATACCTTAGTGGGAGAGGTGAAAGGTGGAATTCACAAGAAATGTTTATTTGAACTAGATGAAAATATCTTCAGAATGACATAACTGCTGCCCTTCTACATCAAGACTTTCTGTGGGTGACACACAGAGAACAAGGACTACCATCGAACCCTTACTGTCAAGACAGAAATGCAACGAGATGACACTTCTCCATCCTCCCCATCTTACTCCCCACAGAAGTTTACTTACAAACAAGGCTCCTACAAATGGGTAACCAGATTTTAACAGGACAGAAAACACTGAGGTAAAATGTGGGGCGGGAGGAACAGATGCCAAAATGATGCCCAGACTCAACACCATCACACCACACATGATCTGGATTGTCTGTTGAAAGAAGTCAGATTAAAACAATCAATAATATGTGGGACATCTCCACTCCTTCCATAGAGCCCAGGCATTGTCACCTTCTACAATGTCACTGTGAGCACAATGATGCTGTAAAAGCTTTGAAGTGATAGAGGAAAGTTTGCTCTGGAGAGGTTGTAGTTCTGCTACAGCCTCAGGCCAGCTTCAGGTATTTCTGTTCTGAAGCCCTGGGATGCTCAACACCTTCCTCATATCTCCTGGCTGGGGCTGAGCTATGAGTGTCTGGTCAGCAAGTCTCCTGTGCTCTCTTGTGGGAAGAAGAGGCATCTGGAAGTCCTCCTGTTCTAAGCACCAGAATGCGGAAATATCTCACCACATCACCCAGAGCCCACAGAAGACTATGTAGAGCAGGGCTGAATGACCAGCCCCACAGTATCTTCAGTCCAGGCATCCATTCTGTTGATCCCTTACCTTTATATAAAATGTGAAATTTTGTCCTCTTTACATCCTACTTCACCTCACAGACTCACACCTCTTGTAATTTTGATTAAGCAATTTTCTAAACTTTTGTAACATGTACTTTCAAAAGAATCCAAAAGATTGCAAGCTCAAGGCAAGGCTCTCAATTCCATTAAGGTCTGAAACTGAGTAACACAGAGACCCATGCAGATAGTGTTAGTACAGATAACACTGAAAAACAATTCATCTTTCTTCACAGGATAAAATGTATGCTCTTTGTCATCGCCTTCCTTTACCCCCCAAATCCCTTTCTTTAATAAGAGCACAGAGAAGCAAATCAATGGTCTTTCTGCATCATCTCTTCTCCCTGGAGAGGGGAAGGGTATTCTACACTCATAAGCCATCTGGAATGTATCTACAAATTATTTTCATAAATAAAATACTTAGAAAATGCTTTCTAAACTGAAAACAAAAGAATGAATTAAAAAGCAACATCTCAATTTCTCATGGAATAGGATCATTGGAATACATTCCAAGTCATCAGGTTAAGGGCAAATACTTGCCAATTTTTGGAAAGTCTTAGAGGTGTAAGCAACTTGCCAAGGGGCTTCCACCAGTCTACAGACCACTCTGTGATCATTCTGTCAAAACCAAAGGCTTTCCATACCTTGAATCTATTTCTAGTCCTAATACACAGAGTCTCCTCTCTCTGGCCTCCGCCCACCCCAGGGTTGTTCCAAGTGGAATTTACCGCCATCACTTTGATTTCGGCCTTTAGATGTTTCTTCAGGCTGTCTTGTGTCTTATGGGTAGGCTGGGCTTTGTCTGTTTGGGGAAAGTTGATTCCATTTGGTGAAATCACCGTGACAGTCTCATTGGTCACTACTTGTGGAATCATGGCAGAGCTTCCACAGCTGGAAGAGAAAATGGACTCAGCTCTTAAAAGAACTGTACTCACCATAGTGGCTTTTGTTTTTCTGTTGTTCTCTTTTGTTTTGTTTCTTATTCTGTTTTTTTCTTTTTCATTTGCCTATCTGTTTTCTAAAGAGAAAGAAAGAAGGTGTGAAGTTGATTGGGTAGGGAGGATGTAAGAGGAGATGGGGGAGGAGAAACCATGATCAGAATATGTTGTATGAATTTTCAATAAGAAATTAAATGCTTTGACTCTGAATACAAAACAACAACAAACAAATAAACAAAACAAACCATGCCCAGGGTTCTGCCCCCACCTCCCAGACAGTGAATCTTTGAGCATTCTTGACTTGTCCACTGGCAGAAGAAACTGGTGGCACAGAGAAGTAAAAACCTTCCACACCTTGGTTTCATGAACCGAGGTCTTCCTCATCATGTTAAACACAGCCCTCTGATTTTACATAATAAAAACATCATAGAAAGGGACATCCCGAATCCCCAGAGGTTCCTGTATCCATACCCAAATGTTGACACAAAATTTGCAAACTGTAGCTCTGGCTCTTTCCTCAAGTCTACCTAGTTCAAGTACATTTTTTTTTTCAATTCAATTCAATTCAATGACTTTCAACCTCTGGCTACTCTGCCAGTCATGAGATATTAAAATGCAACCTTCAACACTTTCCAATTCATGTTACATACCACTCTAGATACATAACACGAGTTGTCTATTTTGTGAGTCTAATAGAACCATATTTTAGAATTAACAGTGTATATTTTATCATATTTTTGTAGACCGAATCTTGTAGCATTTTTAATCCTCAAAATAATCCTTTATGTTAAATAATAAAAGAATAATCAGTAAGAAAATCCAGAAACAAAGTTAGATGTACACATGGAAGCAATTCATGCTTTGTACAGCAGTCAGTGACTGGTTCCTCTCCTTGTTTTCCCACCTGCCAGTGGAAGTCTGTGTCTGGGTCCCTTCAGTGTGAAAAAGCAGCTGAATGTAGTGAGGGTGAGAAGTCCTGAAGTCATAAGCTGAGGTTAAGGTCAGAATCATGTCCTTGTTAGTTTGGAGGAACAAGTTGCCAGTGGAATCGGTTTCTGACCTCAGCTTGGCTCTCTTTATGCCACTCTCAGCCCTTAGGCTGCCCAATTAGGGAATGGCTTAAGAGACTCTGCAGCTTAATCATGTGACTTTTTTAGATCAGTGACCACAAAAGTCATGCAGAGAGAAAGAGCAGAAACAGAGGTTAGCCAGATGCCCCCTCCCTTTGCCCATTTAGTTCTGAAGTGCCCCAGTGTTTCCATCGATTTCATGAACATCAGTGATCTCCCATAATGCAGTCCTACAAAGAGAATACTGCCCAGAGGGAAGCCTCCTCATGGTTTCCTACCTGAGCCTATGTACTTCGTCACTGCGGCACTCTCAGCTGAGCTCCCAGGAACCCTAAAAGCCTTAACTGTGGGCTCTTCTCAGTGTGATCCTTGGTTCCTACTTCTTAAGTTCAAATCGTGCCCAGCCCTTCCTCCTTCAGTGTTCACTCCTGCACAGGATGTGATGCTTACAGACTGTGGACATGTAGATGCAGCTGCATTTCCTATTTCAGAAACTCCCAGGAACTTCGAAAAAAAAATCACTAATAGAACCAGTGCTGGGAGAGTGTGGGGTCACTCCAAGACCTGCCAGCTCCATGTAATGCCCAAGTCCATGTTCTTCAACCTCAGTTGTTTAAGGGTTAAACAGAGAATAGTAACAAGCTGAGAAAACGCATAAAGATGAGAGAAAGTGTCATTGAAAGGACTGTCTGGCTAGTCAGTAATATTGATTTTTAAAATTTTCACAATATATAAAACACATAGTGATAATATTCCTCCAGACCTTAGGCTTAGAGGAAATATTCAGTAAAACATAATTAACTGTAATAATTGAATGCACACAATACAGCATTTTTGGTCCTTTGTTATTTATACATTTTTCACTAATTCCCCACCTCTGAAAAAGCTGCAAGCAGCCTTTCAGCACGCATTGATTATTGCTACCTACTTTACAGCCTTCCTCATTTTCTTCTTCTAACCTATTTATAAATCTCCAGGCTTCTTCAAGAGTGGAGGGGTCCAGGGAATCACTGGACACTTCTAGGAAAGAAATAGATCAGGAGAGGAGCAAGTGAGGAAATGTCAACGCACATGAATGACTTCGACAGCCCTGCATTCCGGATGCTGTTGTGAAGACAGGTGTCCCTATGGCTTTCAGGCCCTTGGGTGGGCACAGTTCAGAAGCTGACTTTTATATAATTAATTGCACAGGGAACCAGAGACAGCTACAGCAACTGTACCACCACACTCTGAAAACTTCCTTCCTCTTTCTTGGAGTCAGCTAGAGAGTTGTGTGTGGTCTTCCCTGCAGGCTTCACAGCAGGCAGGAAAAAGTGATGCAGGAAGAGACAATAATGAAACTCTGCTCAGCCTGATTTCACTGTAACTGGTGCTGGACCAAGACTTCTAGAGACTGTCCTAGATCATATTACATTAGATATATTTAAGCACAGCACGATTTTGGGGGGAAAAAGAACACAGATAACAATTAACTCAGTCCCAAGTATACAAAAATTTAAGACAAGTTTACATGGAGTTTCTTTGCAATGCATATCTGGCTTTGTTCTCAAGAATGAGTACTGTAGACTCAGACATAGTTCCCAAGATTTAGAGTCTAGAGAGCTTGACTGAGGTAAACATAATACCTGTGGGTGTTGGGATTGGCCTGGCCCTAGGATAATGTATAAGTCACGTAAGCTGTTGTAAGTCACAAGCAACATCACTCATAAGAATAGGTTTATGGTCTAAAAGCAGTGCTAAGATTTAGGACAAATAGTCTTGGATAAGTTAAAACATAAATTCTGGGAGATACAGGTAGAGCCTGTCTTATCAGACAGCAAAGGATAACCAGGTTGAAAAACTACATCATTCCTGCATTCCAGGAAGAGCAGCTATACACCTGATTCCATTGAAGAGGTGGGCTGTGTCTTTAATTTTCTTGGCTTCTCCGTTGCTTATCTGTGTGCACAAGACCTTTCTGCCCTCTACAGTTGTGAACTCTATAGTTCGCACATGAACTCTTCTGTTGAAGACACAAGCTAAGTCTCAGTATCTCATCACTTGAAGTCGACTTTGTCCTCAAGGCAGAACAGCACAGAGAGGAAGTCCTGCTTCACTTCTGGAGAACACTGAGAAGATGGAAAAATCAGGGACTTTCCTGATCTGGTGTCTGTTCTCCTTTCCCAGGATGCCTATTGTCACTGTCCCTTTCACCTAAAGCCATGTGCCCTCATCCTGATCTTAGATGCTAGTGAATTAGTGAGGTGCAGCTGCTTTCCAGAGTCTGAGTCCAGCACCTGACCTGAAACAAAGGACCAACTAACAATAAGGCACTCTGATTACTCTTCTAGGACCCTCTCTTTTAATCTCCTATTCTCTAAGCACCTTTGCCCCCCACCCTCCATGCAGTCATGCCAGCACCCAAAAGAGGACCAGCCGAGCTACGGGAACTGTAATTTCGGGGTGTTTCTCATTGGGATTTACAATATGGCAGCATCTGGCGGACAGACAGGTGATTGAACTAGGGGGCAGATCAGCTATTAATGGCAGGACCATTTCTAGCTACAGATGCCATTTCATAATGCCCTGTGAGTGTGCCCTGCACCTCAGCTAGGCATCCAGTCTGCAAGATCAAGAGTCCAAGTCCTGGACCTGGGAAACAGTTCTGGGCCACTGCACAGCCGCCTGAGAGATGCAGAATGCTCTAGAACACAATGCTTTTTCCCTATATGCTCAAACTGCTTTGAGGATCCACTAGAAGCATCAGGGGAAGAACAGGACCACAGACCCGATACACAGGCATCGAAGAAACTAGTAGACCCCTTCTGGCTCAGGCAAGTTGCCCTAGAACACATTACTTCAGGCCAGAGACACTCAGCCAGGCATCTGGTCCCCAAAAGCAACCATACCACCCTGATATCCCTCGGAGTGCCCCACAGAGAGGTCTCATTAGCAGCCACAGGAGCCCTTCCCTGGACCCTGGTCACCAGGTGCTTCCTGTGTCCCAGGTCAAGTGCCACATAGAGCCAGAGACACACAGTCAGGTTTCTGACATCCAGGTACCTTTGCTCCGCCCTCCTCTATAAAAGTCCCTCAGAGAAGTCTCACTAACAGACACAGAGTGCTTCCTTGGCCTCTTGCCTCCAGGCACTCCCTGAGACCCAGGGCAACAGCAGCACAGAGACAGAATCATTCAGTCAGGCTCTTGACTTCCAGGCGCCTCTGCTCTGCACCTTGGCCTGTGGGAGAGCTCCTTAGAGAGGTCTCATTAGAGACTTGAAGTTCTTGTCATACAGATCTTTCACTTGCTTGGTTAGAGATACCTCCAGGTATTTTATATTGTTTGTGGCTATTGTGAGGTGTGTTGTTTCCCTAATTTCTTTCTCAGCCCATTTATTTTTTTTATAAAGAAGGGCTTCTGATTTTTTTGAATTAATTTTGTATCCAGCCACCTTGCTGAAGGGGTTTATCAGTTGTAGGAGTTCTCTGGTGGAATTTTTGGAGTCACTTATGTATACTATCATGTCATCTGCCAATAGGGATAATTTGACTTCTTCGTTTCCAATTTGTATCCCCTTGATCTCCTTTAATTGTCTTATTGCTCTAGCAAGAACTTCATGTACTATGTTGAAGAGGTATGGCAAAAGTGGGCATCTTTGCCTTGTCCCTGAGTTTAGAGGAAATGTTTTAAGTTTCTCTCCATTTAATTTGATGTTGGCTACTGGCTTGTTGCATATTGCCTTTATTATTTCTAGGTATGGTCCTTGTATGCCGACTCTCTCTAGGACTTTTAGCATAAAGCGGTGTTAGATTTTGTCAAATGCTTTTTCAGCATCTAGCGAGATGATCATGTGATCTTTTTCTTCAGCTTGTTTATATGGTGAATTACGTTGATGGATTTTCATATGTTGAACCATCCCTGCATTCCTGGGATGAAGCCTACTTGATCATGGTGTATGATACTTTTGATATGTTCTTGGATTTGGTTTGCCAGCATTTTATTAAGTATTTTTGTGTCTATGTTCATGAGGGAAATTGGTCTGAAGTTCTCTTTCTTTGTTGGGTCTGTGTGGTTTAGGAATCAGGGTGACTGTGGCCTCGTAGAATGAGTTTGGAAGTGTTCCTTCTAATTCTATTTTGTGGAAGAGTTTGAAGAATATCAGTATTAGCTCTTCTTTGAAGGTCTGGTAGAATTATGTGCTGAAACTCTCTGGCCCTGAGCTTTTTTTTTTTTTTTTGATTGGGAGATTTTTAGTGACTGTTTCTATTTCCTTAGGGGTTATAGGGCTGTTTAATCTGTTAACCTGATCTTGTTTTAACATTAGTAATTGGAATCTATCAAGAAAGTTGTCCATTTTGCTTAGGTTTTCAAATTTGTACACATTTTTAAAATAGGACCTAAAAGTTCTCTGGATTTCCTCAATGTCTGTTATTATTTCTCCCTTTTCATTTCTGATTTTGTTGGTATGGGTTTTTTTTCCCTCTGCCTTATAGTTAAGTTGGCTAAGGGTTTGTCTATTTTGTTGATTTTCTCAAAGAACCAACTCTTGGATTTATTGATTCTTTGTATTGTTCTTTTTGTTTCTAAGTTGTTGATTTTGATGCTTTCCTACCTTCTGCTCCTCATGGGAGTGCTTGCTTGCTTCTTCTTCTTCTTCTTCTTCTTCTTCTTCTTCTTCTTCTTCTTCT
>CAJQZJ010000838.1:7251969-7262035 GCA_907164525.1 Lophiomys imhausi | reverse complement strand
TCTTCTTCTTCTTCTTCTTCTTCTTCTTCTTCTTCTTCTTCTTCTTCACGAGTTCTTCCAGTTCTGCTGTTAATTTGCTAATATGAGCTGTCACAATTTTCTTTTTGAAGGTACTTAGTGCTATGAACTTTCCTCAAAGCACTGCTTCCATTGTGTCCCATAGGCTTGGGTATGTTGTGCCTTCATTTTCATTGGGTTTTAAGAAGTCTTTGACATCCTTCTTTATTTCTTCCCCGACCCAGCAGTTATTCAGTAGAGAGTTATTCAGTTTCCATGAATGTGTAGGCTTTCTGTTATTTCTGTTGTTGTTGAAGTCCAGCTTTATTCCATGGTGCTCTGATAAGATACAAGTGGTTATGTCAACTTTCTGGTATCTGTTGAGGCTTACTTTGTGTCTGACCAAATGCTCATTTTTGGAGAAGGTTCCATGCAGTGCTGAAAAGAAGATGTATTCTTTTGTGTTTGGGTAGAACATTCTGTAGATATATATCTGTTAGATCCATTTGGTTCATGACCTCTGTTAGACTCATTATTTCTCTGTTTGGTTTCTGTCTTGATGACCTGTCCATTGTTGTGAGTGGGGTGTTGAAATATCCCACTACTAATGTGTGGGGATCAATGTGTGGTTTAAGCTTTTAAAGAGTTTCTTTTACAAATGTGGGTGCCCTTGTATTTTGGGCATAGATATTCAGTATTAAGATGTCATCTTGATGAAATTTTCCTTTAACAAGTATGTAGTGACCTTCCCTATCTTTTTTGATTAACTTCAGTTGAAAGTCTATTTTATTTGATATTATGATGACTACTCCAGCTTGCTTCCTGGGTCCATTTGCTTGGAAAACCTTTTCCCCAGCCCTTTACTCTGAGGTAGTGTCTATCTTTGTTAGTGACATGCATTTCTTGTATGCAGTAAAATGATGGATCTTGTTTATGGATCCATTCTGTAAGCTTGTGTCTTTTTATTGGGGAGTTGAATCCATTGATGTTGAAGTATATTAATGACCAAAGGTTGTTACTTCCTGTAATTTTGATGTAGGTGGTAGTTGTGTGTTTCTTTTGATTTAGCTGCAGTGGAGTTTTTTGCTCCCTCTGTTTTCTTGGGTGTAGTTATCTTCTCTGGGTTAGAATTTTTTTTCTAGGATCTTCTGTAGTGATGGATTTATGGGTATATACTGTTTAAATTTGTTTTTTTTTAATGGAATATCTTGTTTTCTCCATCCATGTTGATAGAGAGTTTTGCTGGGTATATTAGTCTGGCCAGGCACCTATGTTCTCTTAGGGCTTGTAGGACGTCTGCCCAGGCCCTTCTGGCTTTTAAAGTTTCTGAGGAGGAGTCAGGTGTAATTCTGATGGCTCTGCCATTATATGTTACTTGACATTTTTCTCTTACAGCTTTTAATATTCTTCCTTTGTTCTGTACATTTTCAGTTTCAATTATTATGTGGCAAGAAGAATTTCTTTTCTGTTCTAATCTGTTTGGTGTTCTGTATGCCTCTTGGATTTTTATCAGCATCTCTTTCTTTAGGTTTGGGAAATTTTCTTCTATGATTTTGTTGAAGATGTTTCCTGGACCTTGGAGTTAGGAGTCTTTTCTTTCATCTATGCCTATAATTCTTAGGTTCCGTCTTTTCATTGAGTCCTTGATTTCTTGGATGTTGTGGGTGAGAACTTTTTTAGATTTCTCATTTTCTTTGGTTGTATTCATTTCTTCAATCAAATCTTCCACACCTGAGATTCTGTCTTCCATCTCTTGTATCCTGTTTTTGATACTTTTGGCTGTAGGTCCTGTTCTCTTCCCTTGGTTTTCCCCATCCAGGATTGTCTGTGCTTGTGGTTTTTTGTTGTTGTTGTTGTTGTTTTATTGCTTCCACTTCCAATTTCAAATCTTGAATAGTTTATATGTTTATATGTTTCCTGCTCTAATTTGGTTGACTTTGTCTGCAAATCTTTTAAATTTTTCATAGCCTTGTCTCTTTTCTGTTCATGTTGGGCTGAGTTGGCTTGGATGTCTCTAATGGTATTTTCCATTGCTTTCATTTGTAAAATTGAGGATTCTTTAAATTCTTTCAGGGATTTAATTTCTTCTTCTAAGACTCTATCCTTTTCCTAAGTATAGATTTGTCATCATTTTCGTGTGTTTCAGCTGTGGTGGGATGGTCAGGGTTTGCTGTATTAGCATTGCTGTATTTTATTGGAGTCATATTTCCTTGATTTTTTTCAGTTTTGTTCTTTTGCTGACCTTTAGCCATCTGGTTGTCCTTAGCTGATTGTTCCTCAAGTCTTCTGGACATGGTGCCAAGGAGGGAGCTTTGGTGTAGACTCTATAATCTTGGTGGTCTATAGCTTATCACAAGCTAGGTAGGGTCTTGAGATTGGGGTTGGGGCTTGGTGGGCCCCCTGGAATTCAACACTTCCTATTGTGTCCCAACAGGGGATTCATGTCAGTGATTGGGTGGGATGAGTTATTCCAGCCTGCATGGTCTTGGGTTCTAGCAGGTCTTCCTAGTGATATCGGTGGGGATCAGAGGACCACAGATTGAAGGCTAGAGCCACAGAACTCCTGCTACTCATGTGTCTGGTCCAAGGGTCAGGTATGTTGTTGTGGTCCCCCCACCCCAGGCAGCTTCTTCTAGGTGACCCCCAGGGCACCTCTGTACCCCTTGGTTCTAAGCAGTAAGCCCTTGTAGTCTTTGTCACTCAGGCAGTGCACAAACACCAAGAACTTGCTACTCCCATGCAGGAGTTGTAGATGCAGGGTATCCTGCCTAGAAGGGGTAAGGTGCACTGGCTCTGATACGAACACCACAATCTATCTGCTGGGCTTGGACTCAGTGGAGTTCCACAGCCTTTTAACTTGACCACCTGCCTTTCAGCCTGCTCTGATCTTATCATTTCAGTGGCATTGCTGGTTTTCTTTTGGGTGCTAGAGTGACTGTGTGAATGCTGGGTGCTCAGGAAGCTGGGAGGTACCTCTATCTGACACTTGGGACTGCCTGCTGAGGCTCTGCAGTGATCCGACCTGCAGGACACTGTACTGGGTTAGGGAAGAGCAGCTCTCTGCCCTGTCTGTGCACAATGTTCTTCCCCGTAATTGTATATCCAGTAGAGGGACCTGTATGTCCAGCACCTTTCTGGGTAAGCCTAGATATGCTTGCATCTCCCAGACCACAGCTCAGCTGGAGATAAATCAAGGAGGTCCCGCAGTTCTCCTTTATGGAATGCCAGCGTGAAAACTGGGTGCTCCGGTGGCTGGTGAGTACCCTGTCTGGGGTTCGGAGCTACTCGCTGGGTATTTGAGTGGCTCATGCCCACTTTTGTGGTGTGCTCTATGCTGTCCTCTACTCTGGGCTGCTGGCCTCTGCTCCCAGCCTGCGGCCTCTGCTCTCAGCTGCCACCTTTTGCTCCTGCCTCCTGCCCCCCTCCCAACCCCCTGCCTCTGCTCCGCAGCTGGTAGGTCTGTTTCCCTGTGTGTCTGAGAGTCCAGTCCAATGATGACCCCCACTAGTCCCTGGGTTTGCCTGGTAAGACCCCGCAGGTTCTTGCTTCTCAAATTGTTGCTCAGCTTGTTTATATTTTTGTGATATTATATCTATTTTCCCTGTGCTCAAAATGTGTCCGTGCCATCTGCTGCCATCTTGGATTACCCCCAAGATTTATGTATTTAAAAAAATCCATTATTATTGAGGGTACAAAATACTTCTACATAGAAAATTATATATCATGTTAAAATAGAGAGGGGGTGTATATATATCATGCATAACTACAGCTATAGAGGATTCTAAAATGAACTAAGAGACAAATACTACCTGATTATCTAAGTTTAGTTAAATTCTCAGCCTAGTTTCTGTCTTTTCCTTTTTTCCCCCATAGTTGTAGACATACAATAAAAGCTCACTTATGCCTCTGTGACTTTCCATAGAGGATGTGTGTGAGATTGTGACACAAAACAAGAAAACAGGAGTAGATTCTGGATGAATCTTTTCTGAATTGTGCATGAAATTTCCCAGTTAAAGCAGTTCACTGTTTATCCTCTAGAACTCAGCATCTACAGTGATGCCTGGTCACTGCAGAACTACAATCACCCCACTGGGGAGACAGTGGGACCCCAACATGATATACAAGCTGCGCTATCTCCTGTCATCTTTCTGTGACAGATGAGGCAGAAACATTCCCATTGACCACCTCACTATGGGCTGAGCATCTTATCCTCTTAAGAGAGAAGTTCAGAGTTGTATTTTCTCCCAAGTGTACTTCCAGGGTTAGAGTGGAGACAGGATAAGAAAATTGGATAAATTCTTTACAATTTCAGTAAATGAAACCTTGTAGCTATAGGAAAAATGCTTTTCTTTCCTCTGCTTACCTTTTCTTTTTGTTTTTCTTTTCATTAATTTATTTATTTGTTCATTTTACATCACAATTGCAGCCTTAATACCTCCTCTCCTCCCAGTCTCACCATCCCACCCACTTTCTCCCCCCCTCCTATCTGCCTGCCTTAACATATCAAGTCACATAAGGACCAAGTACCTCCTCTTTTCACTGAGGCCAGGCAAGGCAGCCCAGTTAGAGAAAGAGGATTCAAAAGGAGGCAACAGAATCTAAGTCAGAAACAACCCTTGCTCTAATTGTTAGGGGACCCACTTGAAAACCAAGCAGCCTATCAGCTTCATATGTGTGGGGTCCTAGGAACAGACCATGCATGTTCTTTGATTGGTGGCTCAGTCTCTACGAGCCCCTTATATTTACCTTTTCTACTATTCTTTTCTATTCCCTTGTCAAAGAAAGAAGTGGAAAAAAAACCTAAGTCGGGGAGGATACAAGGTGGTGGTAGTCCGCTGAGACACATTTTGAGCTTGGGGGAAAATAGCTACAACATCACAAAAATATAAACAAGCTGAGCAACATCCTGAGAAGCGTGAACCTGCAGAGTCACACCTGAGAACCCAGGGACTAGTGGGGGTCCCTCGTGGGACCCTCAGACACTCCCAGGCAGCAGAGAGCAGCACAGCAAGGCGCAGGTGTGCGCAGAACCAGGTGGCGTGGACCCACTCAGTGCTGCGCAGAACCCAGACCAAAAGGACCAGTGTGGCGGGGACCCAAGCAGCAGGGAGCATGAAGCGCAGCGTGGCATGGCATGGCGCAGAACCTAGGCCGAGGAGCGAGCCGCAGAAGTGGGCAAGAGCCACTCAAAACCCCTGCGAGTGGACAGGCTCAGGGCCCAAAGCAGAGGTCAACTGCTCAAGGCACAGTCTCGGGGCCCAAAGCAGAGGTTAGTGGTGAGAGACAAAGACTCCAGTCCAAAGCTGAGACCTGCAGCATGGGGCAGAGGTCCGGGCTACAGAGCAGAGGCCACTGGCCCAGAGGCCACTGGCATGGGACACAGGACCCGGGGCAGAGGTCAGTGCGAACCTGGCTGCAGAAGCGGGCAAAAGCCACACAGTGGCTGGCAGGGAGGCGCAAGCAATTCCGGGCTTACCCAGAAAGGTGCTAGACAGAAAGGTCCCTCTACTGGATATACAATCACTTGGAAGAACATTGTGCTCAGACAGGGCAGGGGGGTGCTCTTCCTGCACCGGTACAGTCTCCCACAGATCTGATTTCTGCTGGGTCTTGGGAGGTAGCACCAACTGCCAGATAGGGGTACCTCCCAGATACCTGAGTACCCAATATTCACATGGTTACTGCAACACCCTAAAGAGGACGGGCAGTGCCGCTGAAACAGTCCAGAAGGCATCAGGAACAATCAGCTTAGGGCAAAGCAGATGGCTACAGGTCAGTGAAAGAACAAATCTGTCAAAAATCAGGGAAATTCAGCGAGGTTAACACAGCAAGCCCTGAACAACTAACCACAGCTGAAACACATGAGGATGATGACAAATCTATACTTAGGAAAATGATGGAGTCCTTTCAAGAAGAAATTAAAATACTGAAAGAATACAAAGAATCCTCAATTTTACAAATAAAAGCATTGGAGAATACCATTAGAGACCTCCAAGCCAATGCAGCCCAGCATGAACAGGAAACACACAAGGCAATGAAAGATTCGAAAGATTTGAAAGATTTGCATACAAATACAAGCAAATTGGAACAGGAAACATATAAAACATATAAAATGTTTCAAGACTTGAAATTGGAAGTAGAAGCAATAAAGAAAACACAAACAGAGATAAGAGTGGAAGTGGAGAATCAAGGGTAGAGAATAGGAACTACATACATGATTATCAAAAATAGGATACAAGAGATGGAAGACAGGATCTCAGGCGTCGAAGATTCGATGGAAGAAATCAGTACAACAAACAAAGAAAATGAGAAATCTAAAAAAGTTCTCACCCATAACATCCAAAAAAATCAAGGACTTAATGAAAAGACAGAACCCAAGAATTATAGGCATAAAGGAAAGAGAAGACTCCCGACTCTAAGGTCCAGGAAACATATTCAACAAAATCATAGAAGAAAATTTCCCAAAGTTAAAGAAAGAGATGCCAATAAAATTCCAAGAGGCATACAGAACATCAAACAGATTAGATCAGAAAACAAACTCCTCTCGCCACATAATAATTGAAACTCCAAATTTACCGAACAAAGAAAGAATATTAAAAGCCATAAGAGAAAAAGACCAAGCAATGTATAATGGCAGAGCCATCAGAATTACACCTGACTTCTCCTCAGAAACTTTAAAAGCCAGAAGGGCCTGGGCAGACGTCCTACAAGCCCTGAGTGAATGCCCAGCCAGACTACTATACCCAGCAAAACTCTCTATTAACTTAGATGGAGAAAACAAGATATTCCATGACAAAATCAAATTTAAACAGTATCTACTCACAAATCCAGCCATATAGAAAATTTTAGAAGGAAAATTCCAACACAGAGGAGATAACTACACCCAAGAAAACAGAGGGAGTAAAAAAACTCCACTGCAGCTAAACCAAAAGAAACACACAACCACCACCTACACCAAAATAATAGGAAGTAACAACCTTTGCTCATTAATATCCATCAGCATCAATGGACTCAACTCCCCAATAAAAAGACACAGGCTTACAGAATGGATCTGTAAACAAGACCTATCATTTTGTTGCATACAAGAAATGCATCTCACTAACAAAGATAGATGCTACCTCAGAGTAAAGGGCTGGAAAAAGGTTTTCCAAGCCAATGGACCCAGGAAGCAAGCTGGAGTGGTGTTGAGATTCTTCACAAGTGTGACACATTACTGACTGGAAGCACAGCTATAGCTTGTCTGACTCTGTGGTCATTTGAATCTCTCTCTCTCTCTCTCTCTCTCTCTCTCTCTCTCTCTCTCTCTCTCCTAACTTGAAATAGCTTCAGATCATTCAGTATTTTATTAGTACTGGTCTCAGATCAATTGCTTTGCATTTGTGTCTTACATGTTATTTTTTAAATGTTTTTTTATAAATTTATTTATTTTATTTTATGTGTTTTTCTGTACTGTGTGTGTGTGTGCATGATTGTGTGCCTGGTACCTGGAGACATCAGAAGAGAACTTTGGATCCCTTTGAAACTGAGTTAGGATTGTTGTGAAACTCTGTGTGTATGCTGGGAATTGAAACCAGGTCCTCACCAAATTCAGCAAATGGTCTTATCTGCTGTACCATCTCTCCAGTCCCCTTTGTTGTTTGTTAATTTTTTATTTCTGAGAACTGTCTTGATATATCTATATTAAAAGTTAATTTAAGTTAATAAGTAAATAATTAGCAGCAGGTGTATGGTTTTGGTAAGTTTTTTGTTCCTGAAACACATCAATACCTGAGGATGTACCTTGATTGCTTGGGGATATGCAAATAATTTAAACCATGCTATGTGATAATGAAAAATAAATATTAACACATATTTAGAATCAATTTATCTAAGAATGTACTGACAATTTTTTTTTTTCTGGGAAATTTAGCCTGATAGCAGAGTCTTTGTGTTTTGCTTTTAATCAGAAAGATAACATGAGGTTTCATCTGGAAGGCAGAGTAGCCTTCAAAGCCAACCTTTAGTGACTTAGTTTCAAAGGTTAGGCCTCATATCTGTAAGATTCAACAATCTCTCAAAAGGGTGACACCACTTGCGAACCAAGTGTTCAAACACATGAGCCTGTAGGGGACATTGCAGATTCAATCTACAATAATAATAAAGTGTTTTTATAGGAATATATTACATACACACACACACACATATATATACTCTCTGTATCTACACTATACATATAAAATATATACAGAGAGATGCTGTATGTATATGTATATACATATGTATATAGATATATGCATAGGTATACATACATATAGTATGTGTGTGTATGTGTATTTAGGGATCAGGTATTCTGATTTTAATTACTTCTCTTTATTGTAATTTTCACCATATAAACTAAAGTATACACTATGTTATATGATGTACATGTACATAGAGATTAAATTGTTGCTATAGGTAGTAATTTAACATACTGTTGTCTTACATACTTTATGTGTATGCACATGATCATGAACAGCTAAACCTATTTATTTAGAAAAAGCCCCAAATAAAATATGAACTATAATCTTCACTCTGGAGACCTCATTTCACTAACACATGTTTATTTCAGTATGCATTCAAAACTTCTTTTCCAATTCAATGTGCCTTGTTCATGCAATGTTAAGGTGTTATTGACCTAGTGAATGCTTGATTTATCTATTTGTAGCATGTCTGATATACCCTCCAAAAGCCAGTGCAATGAAGTGTTAATTTCCCAGGGAAACAAGCAATGAGAAATTACACACACACACGCACACGCACGCACGCACACACACACACACATCAAAATTAGATTCTTTTTCCAGTGATGTCCTTTTTTGAGACAGAGTTTCTCTGTGTAACCCTAGCTGTCCTGGACTCACTTTGTAGACCAGAATAGCCTTGAACTCACAGAGATCTGTCTGCCTCTGTTTCCTGAGTGCTGGGATTAAAGGCATGTTCCACCAAGCCTGGCCCAGTGATGCTCTTGTGTAGATTTTCTGGAACATTTTTTCCTTGGTATTTTGGTGGTACCAATGGTTGAAAGACCATGGGGGTTGCCACTGTTGTCACAGCAGGATTTGATGGTAGAACTACAATAACCTGTGAAATGAATCAAAATGCCATTGAATCACCCAGTATACTCAGAGCTTCCTTTTTCTTACCCTACATGTCACTTTTCCTAGTGTCTACACTGTCACTAATGAGTTGAATCACACATCATCACACTGGGTGGTGATTCAGTCGCTGCTTGGATCAGGCATTGTACACCTAGGACACTCATTCTGTGGCAGAGTTTGACCAGAGGAGCTGACGCCTGCAGCAGCATTTTAGAGCATCAGTCTTCCATGTGAATGGCTTACTCAAAGCAAGGGGTTATGGAAAATGACAATGAGGTTCTTCCAAACTTGTCTGTTCCTGCTGACAGCAGCACATCCAGACCATGGTGTGGAGGCCATTAACAAATTCTGCACACATGACAGAGGCCCAGAATGGAAGAACCATCACAACACTTGGGAATATTCTCTCTTTCACAAACTCCAGTGACATGGGCAGCAGTAGAATGAAGAATATGTATGTTCTTAAGCAGCACATGCCCCAAGGCCACTGCTTTTGTGGGTTAACACGGGAGGTCAGCAGGAGCAGTTGATGAGTTTCACTAGCTTCTTTCTCCACTTGAAGCTTTCAGGACACACCTGGCATACCATTCTCACGGTCTACTTCCTGGTCTTTTTTCTCCTCCTAAATCTGTCACTTTCTTATCGCTCTATACTTGACCTTCTTCTTTCTCCTCTTTCAAGGGAATATGCAGTAGTCCTCCACTAACTACTTCTGGTAAACAACAACCCAGTTATCTCCTTGAGCACAGTTTAGGCAGGAGAATAGGGGCAGGAAAGGAGGAACTAGAGAAGAGAAAGTGGAGCTAAATTTGATTAAAGCATATTATATGCAGGTATGGCATTCTCAAACAATAAAAAAGAATAGCACACCAAAGAAACTAGCACACAGAAGAGGATTCTAAACCTTTCTGAAACCGAACTTTTAAATTATTATTTATTTAACTCTTATTTAT
>CAJQZJ010000838.1:7214287-7239955 GCA_907164525.1 Lophiomys imhausi | reverse complement strand
ACACACACACACACACACACACACACACACACACACACACACACACACATATATATGACAGTTCAAGTCAGACAGTAGTGTAGTTGTATGTCTGCTTGGGCCTAAAGGAGAGGTGTTTTTTTTTTTTTTTTTTTTTTTGGTTTTTCGACACAGGGTTTCTCTGTGTAGCCCTGGCTGTCCTGGACTCACTTTGTAGACCAGGCTGTCCTTGAACTCACAGAGATCCACCTGCCTCTGCCTCCCAAGTGCTGGGATTAAAGGGGTGCACTACCACACCCGGCTGTCAGGAGAGTATTATTATTATAGATGTCTTCAGTTGCGGCCATCACTCTCTTTTTTCTATTTGTGAAAGATATATACTTTTTGTTCCTGATTTGATTTTCCACATCAGAGTATATTATTTACTCATTTACATTATAATTAAAATATAATTACATTATTTTCCCCTCTTCCCTTTTCTCTCTCCAACCCCTCCCATGTGCCCTCTCTTAAATCCTTCTCTTGTCCCCCTACTCTCTCTTTGATTCGTAGTGCCTTTTTTGTTGATTATTATTTTTGTAATAATATGTCATAAATATATAAACAGAATGTGTCGAGTCCATTTAATGTTGCTTACATGTATATGATTTCGAGGCTGACCACTTAGTATTAAACAACCAATTAGGGGTTCATCCCTGGGAAAAACTAATTCTCATTCTGCTGGCAGTCATCAGTTGCTGTCAAGGGCTTGTTTGTGGGTGGTGGTTTGTGTGCCCCTTCCAGATCCATGCTCTAATGTTGACTGGTTTGATCTCATGCAGGACTTCAGCAGGCAATCATAGTTGCTGTGAGCTCTTGAATGCTTTATCCCTGTCATGTCTAGAAGACTCTGTTTTGCCTCAGTTCTCCCAGACTTCTGGCTCTTACAGTCTCCTGCTCCTACTTCCACAATATTTTCTGAGCCTTGGTGAAAGGGTGTATGATATAGATGTTCCGTTTATGGCTGAACACCCCAGAGACGTTTGTATTCTGCACTTTACCAATTGTAAGTCTCTATATTAATCACCATACACTGAACAAAAATAGGGAGAGGGTAACAGAGTAGATGTGATATGAAAGCAGAATGGGAGATGCTGGGGTGGGTAATAAGAGGGTTTGGAGAAGGGTCAGAGAACAAGGGAAAGAGCAGAGAGAAAGACAAGTAAGAACCAAATATGAATGAAAGTGTCATAACCAACACTCTGGCTGTCACATATTGTGTCTCAAATGTTTATTTTATGCATTAAAAAATTAACATACAAAGCAGCAGGGTTGGTTATTTTACCTGGGTTATACCAAATAATGACTATCGGTCAGTGAGCTCAGTGGTACTCTTAGTCATTTCCTGAAGAGAGGTGTGAGGCACAGAGTGATTTTGCTGTATTTCTGTGGTTTTTCAGAGGTACAAATGAGAAAGAAGAGATTCTCAAGATGAAAACCTGTAATGTGACATACCAGAAATCCCCCATTCTTTACTCTTTTGCTATATTTCCCAATCTTAAAACTTAGGCTATTTCCTATAGTATCACAAGTGAATAGAAAGTAGGTAGCACAAGGATGCAACAGTTCAAACTTAATTTTTTTCTGCAACCAAAAAAAAAAGAAAACCACACTTAATATATATCTAATAAATATACATAATCATCTACTGACATACATAGCACCAGATTGGAGTTTAATTAGGTATCGTGCCACTTAGTAGGAAGGGGAGATTAAAAATCAGTTGAATCATATCTACATGTGTGGGTCTTCCCTTCCTTGGAAGTCGTTGGCCAGTGGCCCACAAGGGCAAGGGAGCAGAAGTGGGGAGCAGGGTTTGGATGGCCATAAGTATGCTGGAAAGACTTCCAGGAGTCAGCTTCAGCGAGACAGCTCATTTTTATTTGGGATGAACAAGGGCTATATAAACCTTGGAGAGTGGGTAGGGTTTTCAGGGTAGGTGTACATTATTGGCTGGGGCTGAGGTCCCGGGAATGCTTCACTTACATAAAGAGGAATTCCAGGTGCTTGCAAGACAGGTTCTGACAGAGAGAGAGAAAGAAAGAGAGAGAGAGAGAGAGAGAGAGAGAGAGAGAGAGAGAGAGAGAGAGAAAGTCGAACCTGTAATTTGGCCATATATTACATGATGGCCTCAGAGTTGGTAAGGGGGGGGGTTGTAGACTGGGATCTGCAACCCTAGAACAGGGAGAGAGTGGTCCTTACCCCTGCCAGTCTCAAGATGAGATTTTTGGGGTTTGGGTACATCTCAATCTCACCTTGTTTCAGGACAGCACCCCTACTCACACATGCCCACATCCTTGTACTGAAATGCACTCACTTGGACACATGTAACATTGACTTTGATATTCTGTGCTACATTTTTGTGGCATACAAAAGGAGAAGAACAAGAAGCAAAATTCATGTTTCTGCACTTCTTGAAGGAAAAAAAATACATCCCCAAATTTGTTTTAAAGAAAAAAACTAACTAAAATTAGACAAACAGGAATGCATTAGATGAAGTAACATAAATATGTAGTCTGTCTGAAAATCTCATGTGATTAAAACTACTTCATCCTTTACTTTAAAGTCTCCCTTGCTTATTTAAAACACTTTTAGCACTTTTAGAATGTCAAAAGCATGAATTAAACATGTTCAAGTGTTATTTAGTCAGTAAATGGATGGTTTATTTATTACATTCTGATGTTTCTCCAGGAAGTTGGCAGATAATTCCACTGGTTCTTCACAAGAATATCAGAATGTCACTCAGAACACACACACACACACACACACACACACACACACACACATGCATATACACATATTCATGCATGCACACACATACACAGATGGGCACACACATCAGAGATGGAGTCTTGTACTTTCCCATGTGTGGCTCTTGGAAAAAAAATCAGTACAGATTTTCTGGAACATTTTTCTCTTGGTGTGTTGGTGGCATCAAACTTCTTTGAAGTGATACAGGATATGCTGTTTCTGCCATGGGAGGACTTGATGGCATAATTATCACGACCTGTAAAGTTAATCAGATGTTGTGGCATCATTCAGAGATCCTCAGGGATGCCTTCTCTTACCTACATATTGTCACCATTACCAATGTTCAGCCTGTCACTGCAGAGTTGAAGCGCACATGAATCATATTTATTTCTCAGGCATGTCTTCAACAGGCTATACCTGAGACACACATTCAGTTGTAAAGTTTTGCCTTTTAGAAGCTTCTGGCTCCTGTTGAGTCTTAGACCAGAACAATCTGAAGGTGAATAAGAGTACCAGCGAGTTTGCTTAAAATGATGTTTTAAATACAGAGCATTTTTCTCAAAGTAATTGGCTAGAGCTGAGGCAGCAGCATACACAAATCAAGACTTTGTTGCCATACACAAAGCTCTATGATAACCAGACCGGCCCTGAGTGTCAGGAAGCACCCTGAAAGCGTGGAGAAGTCTCATCTTGTTCTATAAAGTCATGTGTCATGGAGTTTGATAGGAATGGTTGAAGATTCTAGAGAATATGAGACTTGCATTATGTGTCACATGCCATTGCATGTCTAGACTCAAAGAGCATGGCGGCAACATTTCTCAGCTTTAATACTATTGTAGAGTTTGCAAGAACCACAGACTTCCATATAATAAGTGAAAGGATTCAGGCCAGCTCAAACATAGCAAACATGACTGTTAGGCCTTGCCCTTTTCCCCCATTCCCTCTGCCTTGTGTGAGCTAACCCAGACTCAGAAGGATGCACATGGCATCTATTCACTTATAGCCGGATTTTAGCCATATAGTACAGGATAACTATACTACAGCCAATGTACCAAAGGGAACAGGAACATAGACTTTGTTACCTGTCAATGAGACACTTTGCCGAGTGGTACTGCCTTGTAGGCCCCCAGTGTATGAGGAGGCTCTTGGGCCTCATATGACTGCTGAACTGGGGCAGGGGACTGTTATGTAGGGACAGTCCACTCCAGAGGAGTGGGATGGAAAGGATAGGGGGTAGAGGGTGTGAGGGAGGGACTGGGAGAGGTGGAAAGAGGACCCTGTGGTGGAAATGTGACCTGAAGTAATAAATAAATATTTAAAAAAAGAAAAATGGAAAAAAACTGTTCAATTACATTCTTAAAGCCAGCCACCAAAGTCTGTTCCCTTATTTGGCCACTTGCTCCTCCTGAGGCTGAAGACCAAGGTCCAGTTACTAAAGTATTAAGGTTCAGCAATCAAAATCCCCCCTTTCGCACACCTAATTAATATTCCTAATTAAAGTAAACACTTCATTCTAACATGGAGTTTCCCCTTTTCCCTTTATAAGCTGCCATTTTCCTATGGGCCATATCTTCTTCTTTCCATTGAGACGGAGTTCTTTGCCTCCTCCCTACAAAGACAAATACCTCTTACCTTTCTCTATCTCTTGTTCACTTCCCCTTCTCCATTGTCCTCTATCTCCCGTCTTTGTCTCATATTGCCTGACCTTTGTCCCTCTGAGGCAAATAAATTTCCTTTTTTTCTGAGAGCTTGGTCTTGGGGTATCCTGAGCTGATACTGATCCTTTCAGTAAGTACTAAATTCTGAAGAGATTGAAGGAATTTGTGTATCCCAAAATGCTTCATCACTCAGTGAAATCACAAAAAACTGCAATAATACCCAAGAAACTTACAACTCTAGGGCCTTAAATTGCAAACCCATTATAAGCACCACTGTGATCTAATTCAATGTTCTTCTTTAGGTTGAGCCTGGGGGATATAAATGTGGTATTTCCTGGGAGCTCCCAGAAAGAGGACAAAAGGATGTATATGAGAACCCAGAGATCTCATCATTTATTATCACCTTATTATTAACTGTGAGTCCTGTCCATCCCTGGACCTGTGGGCAATAAGACTATTGAGAAGCTATGGGGTTTTCCTAGCTTCTAACTCACTTTAGAGCCCTCAATACTTAAAGAACACATTGTTCAAAGTCTTGTCCTTGCCTACTTTTTTGTCTCTTTCCCCATTCCTCACTCTGTGAGATCGTCCTTCTGATCAGCAGCCAGAAGGATCTGCTACTAGCAAGAAAATGCCCAAGTGAGTACCAAGTGACAGAGAAGTCTTATCTCTGAGGTTTCTTCAGTAGCCAGGGAAGACTGCTGTGATATACAAAAGTGAAGTAAATCTGTCGCCCTTTGTAAACTTCTAAGATGTGAATGGTTCTCCAGTCTGGATGCTAAAGGGATGTTACTTGCAAGAAAAAGGATAGTAAAACTACTGCTTTGATCATAATAAAAACAAAACTCCTTGATGACTGTCAGTGTTAGGATTCTCTCCCTTAAGTGTGGACAAGACAAGTGAAGAGAATTGAGTATCATTCCTGTGAGTAGGACACATAAGAGTATACTGTGAGTCAATTAACAATGGCAATATTCTAGATGAACCTGTTCAAGTTGTGTGAACCTAAAAGAACTCAAGACATCACCACATGTCTATATAAGAGAATTTGAAGCTTCAAATGATCCCACAGACCATCCAACTTCATAAACATAATCTTGTGAATCCCTGAATAGAAGACTCAGGTAAGCCGTTGCTCTACTTCACCCACAGGAACTGAGGGGTGGTACTGAGAATTGGGTCAAGCTTCTTTGTTTGGGTGACTTATTACAGAGTGGCAGAAAGTATGAAGATAAATATTCAAGTGAAAACCAAAACTTACCCCACCAGGGTTGCAACACATCACTCTACATCCAAAAGAAGAGAGGGACACAGCAATGCAGAATTCCAGCACACTTAAAATGTCTATCACAATATCCAGACCCTGTCAACAATTCATAATGCAGCAATTATGAGGATTGGGAATCACATTCTAAACATTTCTACACTGAAAGAATGGAGGCACTTCCCAAGAGTCTAGGAGCATGGATCCTGGCACAGTCTTATCAGTTCTTAGTCAGTTCTTGGCTTTCCAAATGTTGCATATTATGTCACTTCTTGAAATACATATATTAGTTTAAGCCTTATGAAACTGCGACTTTTCTAGGCCCCCTGTAGCTGATTCTTGTTAATTTCATGTGGCACAGTCCAGCTGTTTCACACAGTAAGATCTCTACCTGCTCTTTCTTACAAAGAACTTGCTTTATCTGACTTCCGTGTTACAATCACATGCTTAATAATGCAACTTTTTCTCCCAAGAAGATGAAAGCTTCTTGAACTAAGAGCTGTTTCTTAACTCTCCCAGGACTAACCCTGATTATCTTGCATATGTTATGTGTTCCAGAGGCTTGGGAGGTAAAATTCTTTCTGTGAAAATATGAGGACCAGCAGTAAGATATGTTGCACCCACATAAGTGTCATGTGACATGCTGGCTGGCATGATGACATGCAGTCAATCCCCACATGCAGACAGGGGATCCTTGGAACAGAAAGAATAGCTAGACACGCTGAATCTGAGAGCTGTGGGCTAAAAGTAAAGACCCTACCTCAAAGTGGAGAGCAATCAAGGAAGACTTTGGCCTACACACACACACACACACACACACACACACACAAAGAGACACACACATACACACAGACACAGACACACACACACAGACCCAGACACACACTGACACAGACACACTCACAGACATACACACACACAGACACACAGAGAAACACACACACACATGCACGAAACATTCACTGACACAGACACTTATGAGAACATGCATACATATATTCAAGCACAGCACACAAAAGTACAACTTGCAAAAAAAAAATGTGTGTGCGAGCTCCAAGGTTTGTGAAATAATGTCCCTGGTGCCCAGGTAGGAACATACTTAGTACTTCAAGCCCTTGTCTTATGGAGGTCATCTGACATAAGGTGAAGGAGCTCAAAAAACAAACGAACAAAAATAGAAACAAAAAAACAAAAAAGATTCACACAATTCAGAAGACTTCATGGTCTTAACAAGAAGATGGCTGGTTGAGGTGAATGAAGATGCCATCATATAATATGAAGATAGCAGCTGGAGAGCTTACAGCAAACCAGGGCTATTTTAAGCATGAAGTATTGTGTGAGGTCACAGGCTCCATGGCCAAGAAAGCCACCCTGTCAGTGGATTTTCCAGGGCTGAGTTCATGTCATTGCACCCTGGAGGTCTACATGGTACAGACATTCAGCAACAGCAAGCAAGATTCTTAATCAGAATAACTATATAGAATAGGTGAGTTATAGGCAGGAAATTCCAGGACTTATACTTGCCAGCTTCTGAATGACTTTGGAAAACTGTTCCATCCACTAAACATTTGTATCTCCTTTTGGTTGAGTGGCTAGAGATTGAATTGCTTGATATAAAGACTTTTAAAATGTTCAAGGGCAGTAATTAGTTACCAGACAATTGTTTTGGTATAAATAGGGCTCAAGATTCATGAAATTTAACTTGGAATGAAATAAAGACAATGCAGTTTATTCTGATTGAGAATATTGATTCCCTATTCTTACTGAATTTTCCTCTCTTTTGGTCTCATTTTACATGTGAGTGAGGGGGTGAGGTGTGATTCTCAATCCTAAATAAAACATTAACCTATCTCTCACTGGTTTCTAACTTCTCAAGGTGATTCTACAATTGAGAAGTGTTACTCCTGACTCTGTCTGAGTCAGTTTGTCCCAGCTTGCTTCAGAAATAACTCCATGAAAACAAAGACTACGTACCATTAAAAGGGACATGGTCATGTGACAGCTTTCTGATGAGCTTCCATATGTACAGAAATATACATGGATATAATAAATGCTTGGGCTCAGTGAGCTGATTATGATCCCTGTGAAGGCAAACACGGAGCTGGTGATGTTCAAGCCCAGGCTGCTTCGAACCTAGAAGGAGTGAAACTGATTAATCCAATATCCTTAAGTCCATCCCCACCCATCAGTTTAAACTCTTCAATCCTTTCTTTACGCATTTCATCTTCCTTATTTTGATTAATTAAAAAGTTTCCTAATTTGTCTCTACCACTATTTTCTTTTTTATAATGTTTATTTATTACATCAAGTTACATCTCCATCATAGTGCCCTCTTTCCACTCCTCCCAGTTCCACCCTCCCACCCTCTCCTCCTTCTCCCACCCATCCCACTCCTCCAATGCAGAGTGTCCCTACAAATCAGCTCCTCTCAGTTCAACAGTCATATGAGGGCTAAGATCTTCCTCTTGCACTGGGAGCCTACATGGTAGCACCCCTAGGGCAAATTGGCCCCTTGACAGGTAACAAAGTCTATGTTCCTGATCTTTTTTGGTGTGTTGGTTGTAGAATAGTTATCCTGTATTATGTGGCTAAAATCCAATTATAAATGAGTAGATGCCATGTGCATCTTTCTGAGTCTGGGTTAGCTCACTCAGAATGAGCTTTTCTATTTCCATCCATTTGGCTGCCAATTGCATGATTTCATTTTTTCTGATAGCTGAGTAGTATTACAATGTATCACAATTTTTATATCCATTTGTCAGTTGAGGGACATCTGGGTTGTTTCCACTTCCTTGCTATTACAAATAAAGGTGCTCCGAACATAGATGAGGATATGTCATTGTGGTTTGGTGAGGAATCGTTTGGGTGGATACCCAGAAGTTGTATGGCTGAGTTTTGAGGTAGGGCTATTCCAAGTTTTCTAAGATATCACCAGACTGATTTCCATAGTGGTTGTACAAGTTTGCACTCCCCCCAGCAATGGAGGAGTGTTCCCCTTTCTCCACAACCTTGCCAGCATGTGCTGTCATTTGAGTTTATGACCTTAGCCATTCTGACAGGTGTGAGATGGAATCTCAGAGTCGTCTAGAGTTGCATTTCTCTGATGATTAAGGATGTTGAGCATTTCTTCAAATGTTTCACTGCCATTAGAGATTCCTCCTTTGTGAATTCTCAGTTTAGCTCTGTTTCCCATTTTTGATCGGATTATTTGGATTCTTGGTGTTTAATTTCTTGAGTTCTTTATAAATTTTGTATATTAGCCCTCTGTTGGAAGTGGGGTTGGTAAAGATATTTTCCCAAACTGTAGGTTGCCATTTTGTTCTAGTGACAGTGTCCTTTGCTATACAGAAGCTTTTCAGTTTCATGAGGTCCCATTTATTGATTGTTGGTCTTAGAGCCTGAGCTATTGGTATTCTGTTCAGGAAGTTGTTACCTGTGCCAATGAGTTTAAGGCTTTTCCCCACTTTCTCTTCTATTAGATTTAGAGTGTTGGGCTTTATGTTAAGGTCTTTGATCCACTTGGACTTAAGTTTTGTGCAAGGTGATAAGTATGGGTCTAATTTCATTCTTGTACATGTCGACATCCAGTTAGACCAGCATCATTTGTTGAAGATGCTGTCCTTCTTCCATTGTACGGTTTTGACTCCTTTGTCAAAAATTAAGTGACCATAGGTGTGTGGGTTCATTTCTGGGTCTTCGATTTGATTCCATTGATCCACTGATCTGTTTCTATACAGTACTATGCTGTTTTTATTACTATTGCTCTGTAGTATAGCTTGAAATCTGAGAGGAGTGATACCTCCAGATGTTTTTTTTTAATTGTACAGGATTGATTTAGCTATTCTGGGGTTTTTGTTATTCCATATGAAGCTGAGAATTGTTCTTTCAAGGTCTGTAAAGAATTGTGTTGGTATTTTGATAGGAATTGGATTGAATCTGTATATAGCTTTTGGCAGAATGGCCATTTTTATTATGTTGATCCTACCTATCCATGAGCATGGGAGATCTTTCCATCTTCTGATGTCCTCTTCAATTTCTTTCTTCAAGGATTTGAAGTTTTTGTCATACAGGTCTTTCACTTGCTTGGTTAGAGTTACACCCAGGTATTTTATATTGTTTGTGTCTATTGTGAAGGGTGTTGTTTCCTTAATTTCTTTTTCAGCCCATTTATATTTTGTATAAAGAAAGGATCTGGTTTTTTGGAATTAATTTTGTATTCAGTCACCTATCTGAAGGTGTTTATCAATTGTAGGAGTTCTCTGGTGGAATTTTTGGGGACACTTATGTATACTATCATATCGTCTGCCAACAGGGATAATTTGACTTCTTCGTTTCCAATTTGTATCCCCTTGATCTCCTTTAGCTGTCTTATTGCTGTAGTAAGAACTTCAAGTACTATGATGAAGAGGTATGGCAAACGTAGACATCCTTGCCTTGTCCCGGAGTTTAGAGGAAATGCTTTAATTTTCTCTCCATTTAATTTTTATGTTGGCTACTGGCTTGCTGTATATTGCCTTTATTATTTCTAGGTATGGTCCTTGTATGCCCACTCTCTCCAGGAATTTTAGCATGAAGGGTGTTGGATTTTGTTAAATGCCTTTTCAGCATCTAGCAAGATGATCATGTGGGTTTTTTCTTTCAGCTTGTTTGTATGGTGAATTACGTTGATGGATTTTCATATGTTGAACCATCCCTAATTCCTGGGATGAAGTCTACTTGGTCATGGTGTACAATACTTTTGATATGTTGTTGGATTCGGTTTGCCAGTATTTTATTAAGTATTTTTGCATCTATGTTCATGAGGGAAATTGGTCTGAAGTTCTCTTTCTTTGTTGAGTCTTTGTGTGGTTTAGGAATCAGGGTGACTGTGGCTTTACAGAATGAGTTTGGCAGTGTTCCTTCTGATTCTATTTTGTGGAAGAGTTTAAAGAGTATGGGTATTAGCTCTTCTTTGAAGGTCTGATAGAATTCTGTGCTGAAACCATCTGGCCCTGAGCTTTTTTTGGTTGGGAGACTTTTAATGACTGTTTCTATTTCCTTAGGGCTTATAGGACTGTTTAATCTGTTAACCTGATCTTGATTTAACATTGGTAGTTGGAATCTATCAATAAAGTTGTCCATTTCATTTAGGTTTTCAAATTTGGTGGAGTACAGATTTTTAAAGTAGGACCTAAAGATTCTCTGGATTTCCTCAATGTCTGTTATTTCTCCCTTTTCATATCTGATTTTGTTGGTTTCGTTTTTTTCTCTCTGCCTTTTAGTTAATTTGGCTAAACTTTTGTCTTTTATTGATTTTCTCAAATAACCAACTCTTGGTTTCATTGATTCTTTGTATTGTTCTTTTTGTTTCTAAGTTGTTAATTTCATCACTAAGTTTAATGATTTCCTGCTTTCTGCTTCTCTTGGGAGTGTTTGCTTCTTCTTCTTTTTTTTTAATGAGTTCTTGCAGTTCTGCTGTTAATTTGCTAATATGAGCTGTCACAATTTTCTTTTGGAAGGCACTTAGTGCTATGAACTTTCCTCGTAGCACAGCTTTCATTGTATCTCATAGGTTTGGATATGTTGTGCCTTCATTCTCTTTGGATTTTAAGAAGTCTGTGATTTTCTTCTTTATTTCTTCCCTGACCATAGAGACATGTTCAGTTTCCATGAATGTGTAGGCTTTCTGTTATTTCGGTTGATGTTGAAGTCCAGCATTATTCCATGGTGTACTGATAAGATACAAGGGATTATTTAATTTTTTTCTTGTATCTGTTGAGGGATGCTCTCTGTCCGACTATATGGTGGATTTTGGAGAAAGTTCCATTCGGGGTTGAGAAGAAGGTGTATTCTTTTGTGTTTGGGTGAAACATTCTGTAGATATGTGTTAGGTCCATTTGGTTCATGACATCTGTTAGACTCATTATTTCTCTGTTTGGTTTCTGTCTCAATGACCTGTCCATTGTTGTGAGTGGGGTGTTGACGTCTCCCACTACTAATGTGTAGGGATCAATGTGTGATTTAAGCTTTAGAAGAGTTTCTTTTACAAATGTAGATGCCCTTTTATTTGGAGCATATATATGTTCAGTATTGAGATGTCATCTTAATGAAATTTTCCTTTAACGAGTATGTAGTGCCTTTCCCTATCTTTTTTGATTGACTTCAGTTGAAAGTCTATTTATTTGGTATTATGATGGCTACTCTGGCTTGCTTCCTGGGTCCATTTGCTTGGAAAATCTTTTCCTAACCCTTTATTCTGAGGTAGCATATATCTTTGTTAGTGAGATGCATTTATGGGATGCAGCAAAATGATGGATCTTATTTATGGATCCATTCTGTAAGCCTGTGTCTTTTTATTGGGGAGCTGAGTCCATTGATGTTGATGGATATTAATGACCAAAGGCTGTTATTTCCTATTATTTTGAGCTGAGTCCATTGATGTTGATGGATATTAATGACCAAAGGCTGTTATTTCCTATTATTTTGATGTAAGTGGTAGTTGTGTGTTTCTTTTGGTCTAGTTGCAGTGGAGTTTTTTCTTCCTCTGTTTTTTTTTTTTTTTTTTTTTTGGTTGTAGTTATCTTCTCTGGGTTGGAATTTTCCTTCTAGAATCTTTTGTAGGGCTGGATTTGTGGGCAGACACTATTTAAATTTGGTTTTGTCATGGAATATCTTATTTTCTCAGTCTATGTTGATAGAGAGTTTTGCTGGGTATAGTAGTCTGGCCTGTCACCTATTTTCTCTTAGGGCTTGTAGGACATCTGCCAGGTCCTTCTGGCTTTTAAAGTTTCTGAGTAGAAGTCAGGTATATTTCTGATGGTTCTGCCATTATACATTACCTGACCTTTTTCTCTTACAGCTTTTAATATTTTTTCTTTGTTCTGTACATTTGGAGTTTCAATTATTATGTGGCGAGAGGAGTTTCTTTTCTGATCTAATCTGTTTGGTGTTCTGAATGCCTCTTGGAATTTTATTGGCATCTCTTTCTTTAGGTTTAGAAAGTTTTCTTCTATGATTTGTTGAAGATGTTTTCTGGACCTTGGAATTGGGAGTCTTCTCTTTCCTCTATGCCTATAATTCTTAGGTTCCATCCTTTCATTGAGTCCTTGATTACTTGAATATTATGGGTGAGAACTTTTTTAGTTTTCTCATTTTCTTTGGATGTTGTACTGATTTATTCAATCAAATATCCCATGCCTGAGATCCTGTCTTCCATCTCTTGTATCCCATTTTTGATTCTCATGTCTATAGTTCCTGTTCTCTTCCCTTGATTTTCCATCTCCAGGATTATCTCTGCTTATCTTTTCTTTATTGCTTCTACTTCCAATTTCAAGTCTTGAACAATTTTATTCATTTTATACATTTCCTGTTCCAATTTGCTCATCTTTGTCTGCAAATCGTTCAAATCTTTCATTGCCTTGTCTCTTTCCCATTCATGTTGGGCTGAGTTGGCTTGGATGTCTCTAATGGTATTTTCCATTGCTTTCATTTGTAAAATTGGGGATTCTTTATATTTTTTCAGGGATTTAATTTCCTCTTGTAAGGACTCTATCATTTTCCTAAGTACAAATTTGTCATCATTTTCATGTGTTTCAGCTGTGGTGGGATATTCAGGGGTTGCTGTGTTAACCTCACTGAATTTTGTTGGAGTCATATTTCCCTGATTTTTGTCAATTTTGTTCTTTTGCTGACCTTTAGCCATTTGGTAGCCCTAAGAAGATTGTTCCTGATGTCATCTGGACCGTTTCAGTGGCATTTCAGGTCCTCTTTAGGGTGTTGTAGTGACTGTGTGAAAATTGGACCCTCAGGTAGCCATGAGGTACTTCTATCTGGAAGGTGGGGCTGCCTCCCAAGGCCCTGCAGTGATCAGACCTGCAGGAGACTGTACCAGTGCAGGAAGAGCGTGGCTTGTGCCCACTTCTATGACTGGGTCCCAGCAGGCCTCTGTCCTGTACTGGGCTCCGTCCTGGCCTCTGCTGGCCTCTGCTTTGGTCCTCAGGCCTATGCCCAATGCTGCCTACCTCCTCTTTGTTCCGCAGACCACTACCCCACACTGCTGGCCTCCACTTTGGTCCCTGGACCCCTACCCCATGCCACTGACCTCTACTATGTGCCCCAAACCTGTGTCCTGCACTGCTGGCCTCTGCTTTGGGTCCTGAGCCTGTGTCCCTGGGATCCTGCCCTGGACCCCCACTAGTTTCTGAGTTCGCTGGGTAAAACCCCTTGGATCTGCACTTCTTGGGTTGCTGCTCAGCTTGTTTATATTTCTACAATGTTGTAGTTATTTTCCTTGTGCTCAAAATGTGTCCTTGCCATCTGCCACTGTCTTGGATTCCCTCTACCATTATTTTTAATTCAAATCTCTTGACAAAACAAGACTGTGAATGTCATTTATACAATTAAATCTTTCAGATTACCCCTACAGACACATGAAGCATTTCTCATAGAAGGAATTTAAAAACTATTCACTTTTAAAATAAGTTAATTCATTTAATTTTGGATATGTGTGCCTGTAGAGGTCAAAGAACTTTTAGGAGTTAGCTCTCTCCTCCCACCATATTGGAGGTAGGATGTCTCTTTTTATTTCTGAAATCACACAGCCCAGCTAGCCTCCTGTATGTCCTGAGGCTCTAACTCAGGTTGTCAATCTTGCACAGCATTACCTTTACTTCTGAGCCATCTTCCTGGGCTGTCTGTTCTACCTCTGCTGGAGATATCTATGTGTTGGTCTCTTACCATTCTCTGCTACAAGACTCCCTGACCTCTTGTGTTTGGGTAAATGATGCTGGCCTATCGTGGTCTTGCAAATTGGGCATATTTCCTTCCCTGGTGTTCACTCCTTTCTACAAGTCTTTTCTAGTATTAAAAGTATATCAGCTTCTTATAAAACCCAAAACTTCCCAGGAAAGTGTGAGAGATTTAGTGAAAATGTAGAAAGGTAGGTATATGCTAATGGTCACAGCAGGGGGACATGCAAGGGACACAGATTTGGGAATGTATTAATCATACTCTAGAGTTTGATGTTTATCTTTCAGGTAAGAAGAATGCAAGTATGGTCCTAACTAGTGTCACATTTGTTGAGATCTTGACTAGGGGCCTTTTATTGGTTTTATGACAAACACCCTGGCATGTTATATTTTAATTTTGTCTCTGCCTGAGAAATAACTCATTGTGAACTTCTTTTGCTGAATTTTCAAAATCTTTTCTGGATACAATTAGAACACACATTTTGATCAATCAGTCAATAAATGCTATGTCAGTCGAATGGTTAGTGTCATGGTCATTAGCAGGAATAGTAACATTCAAGGTATATTAGTTCACCATCCTTGACTTTCTCCTGAATTCCCCACATCTGTACTAAGATTCTTTCTGCAAACCACTGCAACACCACAGCCAACCTTACGTCAGGATTTATCTCAGTCATTTTTTTGGTGGAGAATTTTAACAGGCAGAATTTTCTAGATTAAATACAAACTCCTTCTTTGTTTCTTAGATGTTAAGAAGTACATTTTTTTTTTTTTTACATTCTGGCATAAAACATATGTCTTCTCTTTTGAAACCAAAATAACATTTAAAAAAACCAACTCACCAAACCCTTTGTAGTTCTTCTTCCTGCTACAATTGAAAATGATCCTGAAATAATAAACTAGAAACAAGAGAGAAAATCCAGGTTAAAATACTTTATGCATTACTGGAAATTATAACATGTTAAAACCTACTCCTAAATTTGATATATATGTGAAACAGACTGACTATCTTAAAAGGACAAAAAAAGTTAGATATGTTTCCTCCATTTCCTAGAAAATTTTGAATTCTTCCAGACAGGTCTCTGGTACAATGCATCAATGTTTTAAATTCTTTGACAATTTAATTCATGTATATATGAAATGATGTTCATTTAGCCTACCCACCCCATCACCTTCTCTCATTCCCCCTCTCTCACTGAAGCTCTTTGTCCCAATAATTTTTTAAATATATAAACACACACACACGCACACTCGTGAGTGCAAACAAACACATGCACCAGTAATGCCATTAAAATTCTTTGAGAGCCCTGAGACATACATTTCTGAATTTCTAAAACAGTTGCTATTAATATGACAGCAAACTTGGAATAACTCTACCTCAAGACCCAGCCATACCACTTCTGAGTTTACATCCAAATTATTCCTCACCAATCCACAGGGACACCTCCTCATCTATGTACATAGCACCTTTATTGGTAATAGCTAAAAACTGGAAACAACCCAGATGTCCCTCAACTGATGAATGGACAAAGAAACTGTGGTAGATTTACACAATGGAATACTACTCAGCTATCAGAGCAATGTAATCATGCAATTTGCAGCCAAATGGATGGAACTAGAAAAGCTCATCCTGAGTGAGCTAACCCAGACTCAGAAAGATGGACATGGCATCTATTCACTTAAAATTGGATTTTACTCATGTAGTACATGATAACTATCTTACAATCAACACACCAAAAGGAACCGGAACATAGACCTTGTTAACTGTTAGTGGGACACTTTGCCCTAATAGAGTTGCCATATAGGCCCCCAGTGCAAGAGGAAGCTCTTAACACTCTTATGACTGTTGAACTGAGGGGGCTGATATGTAGGGGAAAACCACTCTGGAGGAGTAGGATAGGTGGGAGGGAGGAGAAGGTGGGAGGGGGGACCAGGAGGGGTGGAGAGAGGGCACAGTGATGAAGATGTAACTTGAAGTAATAAATAAACAAACAAACAAAAACAAAAAAAGAGAAAGGGATTAAATGCTATTACCATTTAAAGTAGCTATTATAAATCTAGTTGGTCTGGTCAGTCACCTGGTCAAAGGAACATCCCTCAGTAATTTGGGCTCACCTTAAATCATACTAAAGAGGTACAAGAAATAATTATCCTTTTAATGACATCCTGTGCTTTTCTTTCCCAGAATTCTGGCCCTCCAGGTGCAGTTCCTAGGGGCCACTATGTAGTTCAATCAGATTTGTTCACCTTTCCAAGTCTTTGCTTAGAAAAGACTTAACTATTTCTTTTTTTTTTTCATTTTCTCTCCATCATGCATACTGGTCAGAGCTCAAGTATGCTTTTTATTTGGTACTTTGGACTTCCTTGATTTTTCTCTAGAACATCTCTTCCACCATGTGGTTGCCTGACATCCATGCCTCTTAACTCAAGTAGTATAGATTCTTATTTCCTCCTCCATTCTCCTCTCGGCGACTGCTGGGATCTACAGCTTGCATTTCCTGAGGTTTTTCTTCTGAACTGATAAAACTGTCCTTCAGCTTAAAAAGTGTAATATAAAATAGCTACTAGATGATATAAACAAAAAGATGGCAGAGGAAAACGTTAACTATTTATGGGATGATGATTAGCATATTTGGGGGTTCCTTGGGTTCTTTCAGCTTGATAAGTGTTTTTGCTTCACCTGAAATGGCTAGTGTCAACACATTTGGACTGTCACAGGTCTCCTATATAGGTTTCTAAGGTAGCTTTTTACATTTGATTTTACATTTAAATATGCTGTCTTCATTCCAAAATGAATGAAGTAATGAGATAGTTTGAAAAAGTTATTCAACACATTTCTGATGTCAAGATGTTAGATAATTCATATAAATGAAATCAAAAGTTGGTGGGAGGTGGAAACAGAAACCATCCTCTACAGTATCTAAACTAAGTTATGAACATATGGCATGGTCTTTCAAATGGTTCTGTATGTTAGATCCTGGATGCTTCCCACGTATCTTTGTATTAAAGGCTTGGTCTCATCATTTGCTACTGGATTGTGATAGTGTTTTTAAGAAGTGAGACCTAGAAGAAGGTTTTCTGCTTAGGAGACAAGCCTGTAAAGGGGATAATGGTGGTGACATAGCAATATACAATAGTATCCATGTGTAAAATTATGACACTCATTATTTTGTATCCTAATTATTAAATGAAAATAAATAAAAGCAAGATTATGAATACACTAGATGATGTATCAACCAACATAATTATTTGGGAAAGAAGCTTGAATATGATGACTAAAATTATCATTACTTAGATGTTAATATAATTTGCAGCACCAACATCTAAAACTATCAGTTAAAATGAGTATAAATGAATAAGTATTCAGTAAGGCACAATTTATTCCATTCATTTTGTTCATTCTCCCATAAGCTTCCAAGGAGGATAAAGGGCAAACTACAGATGTGAATCTCAATTGGTACAAGTTAGTAATAGCATATCCTTCATCCTTATTAATAATTGGTTTGAAGATATACATAAAAAACATGTGTGAGAAATGAGATAAGTTAATGAGTCAGAGTTCTCTACCAGCAATTCTCATTGAGTAGTTTGCACAACTGAATTAAACAATATGGGAAATGATAAGTCACTGGCCTTCATCTTGTGATGGAATTAATGTTGACAATGTCCAATTTATTCTGATATGAGTTCATGGTTTCATACTTTTGCAATATATCTTCACTGATATATATTAAAATTTTAACTATCTGTGGCATTTATATTGTCATTTCTGTGTTATACCTGAGTCAAAGAAAATTTTAAAACATTTTTCCCTCAAAGTTGTGAAAATATTTGATAGGACAGGATTGTGTAGGTTGTTGGCCAGGGAGTTTACAGAAACTTTCAAAAAAAAAATGCAGACAACTGTAATTGTTCTTGGATACACACCAGAATTAGGTAGTAAGAGCCTATTGCTGAAGATAGCACTCACTATAGATACAAGAACAGAGAAGTTCTCAGCCCTGGTCATAGAAACTTCTTTCCACAGTGCATGATGGTCACGGTAAAGACTCAGAGTGACCACGTTCTGTGAATAAATGACTGCTGAGTGGTTCCCAAGATGGACATCTATGTCACACATGTGTGCATGCACGCACATACACACACAAGCATACACACACATGCACACATGCACACTCACATGCACACACACACACACACACACACACACACACACACACACAGAGAGAGAGAACACAGAAAGAAAGAAGGAGCCTGAAGGTAGGAGGAAGTCTAGTTGGTAGTGGTGGAAGAGGGATGAAAGAAGATAGTGAGGGAGGAGATATAAGCACAGTGTATTATATATAAATATTTTATTTCCTAATTTTTAAATTAATTAAGTAAAAAGAAGATTAAAGCATCCAAATAAATAAATAATAAATAATTTTATAATCTTAAAAACAATGTTATACTGGCAATATCTTAGAAAACTTGGAATAGCTCTGCCTCGGGACCCAGCCATACCACTTCTGTGTATACATCCAAATGATTCTTCACTGAATCACAAGGAAGTTTCCTCATCTATGTTCATAGCAGCCTTATTTGTAATAGCTAAAAACTGGAAACAACCCAGATATCTCTCAACTGAAGAATGGATTAAAAAACTGTGGTACATCTACACAATGGAATACTACTCAGCTATCAGAAACAAGGAAATCATGCAATTTTCAGCCAAATGGATGGAACTAGAGAAGCTCATCCTGAGTGAGCTAACCCAGACTGAGAAGGATGCACATGGCATCTATTCACTTATAGTCGGATTTTAGCTATATAGCACATGATATCTTTACCACAACCAATGCACCAAAGGGAACATGGACATAGACTTTTTCTTTTTCTCCCTGTCAGTGAGACACTTTGCCCTAGTAGTGCTGCCTTGTATGCTCCCAATGTATGAGGAGGCTCTTGGCCCTCATATGACTGTTGAACTGGGGTGGGGGACTGTTATGTAGGGACACTCCACTCCAGAGGAGTTGGATGGAAGGGATAGGGGGTAGAGGGTGGGAGGGTGGGAGGGTGGGACTGGGAGGGGTTGAAAGAGGACACTATGATGGAGATGTAACCTGAAGCAATAAATAAATACATTTAAAAAATAACCAATGTTATCCAAGACTGAATTATATTATACGATATGCAACTCACCATCAGGGACCCCCAAATTGGGTACCCTATGTACACTGAAATAGGGCTCATTTCACCGGATGGCACAGTGGTACTTATCATCATAATTCCTATGGTGAAGTTCATGAGGGCAATCATAATCTGCACAACCTAGAGATGACGGTAAAAAAAAATAAGAACAGATCACTTACCACAAACGTGTGCCCATGTCACCCCTTATTCAAGCACTAAGTTGCTGTCATTCTCCATCTTTGATACATTAAGATGAAGTTCTGCATAATCTCTTGGTCTGCTTGTTTGTCCATGTAGCTGTGGATATAATAACTTATCGAAATTGCTTTGGAGAAAGTCTATCATTATGCTAATAATTTTACAGCTAGAAGAAATATTCCTAAACCTGCCCCCACGGTACATTTTCTGATACTCAAAATGCTACTTACACAGCTGTACTCTTTAGTCACAGGTTCAGAACAGAGTGGCCCAGGAATTAGTAAATAATTACCCTAGCAAGAAGAAGTTACTTGAAGAAATATAATTAGTGATGGAATGAAGAAAAAGATGAGTAACTACAGCACCGGCTTGGGATCCTGGACCTGAGGAAAGAATTGTGAATAATGTTTCCTGAGAATAGGAGAATCTAGGGCTGGAGAGACGGCTCAGCAGTTGAATCACATGCTGCTCTTGCAGAAGACCAGAGTTCGATTCCCAGCACCCACATCTGAAGGTTCATTACTACCAGCAATTCTGAGAATCTTGTGCTTTCTTCTGAATCCCATGGGAAGCGTGCACAACATACACAAAATATAAATAAATCTGCCTTTGAAATATGAGTATTATATAACAAATAGTCTCACTACACTAGAATAGATACAGAAAATTGTAAAAACTTGGGAGATTCAGGAAAGGGAATGTCAGTGAGAAATGCAGACTAGCACAATTTATGTGTTTTTGAAAGAAGACAGGTCTAAAATTAACTATCATTAATTAATTAAGCTTTCATCTTTGGAAAATCAAGAAAGAAGATCAAATCAAAGGAAACAGAAGAAAAGGTAAATTTTAGAATAATAATAAAGAATTCAGTAGAATTTACTTCTGAAATCTTCTACATCAGTTTGCTCTCTATTTTAGTACATTACTAATTTTAATTATTTTATTTAATGACATCAGCCCATTCCAATTTTCTGTGTTTTGATTTGAGTTTTGTCATATAGTTTTTCACAGAGGTCTCCATTTTATCTGTGTTACCTAATTTGCAGACTTGAGAAGTGAAGACAAGAAACCAATGAACTAATATAAAAGCTACAGTTATGGTATTCACTGAAGAGAAACAATAAAAATCTATTATCTGTTAGCCAGGCTAGATAAGAAAAAAAAAATCTGAGGTTACCCATTAGTAACATCGGAAACTGAGCAAGTCAAATGGCCCTTGGTAAACATGATTGCTCCAGAATGCACAATCCCGGGAAATGGAATGAGTTACTGAGAGATGGCACTGACAGGGAAAAGAGAGGTAAAATAGTGGAAGAGAGAGAGTGATTACAGTATATTATATATTTGTGTAAAAATTTCAAGCACAAAATAAACTATAAAAATGGGAGGAAAAAAGAAATTATTGAAGGCGTATTATTACAGCATCAATGGACATTTTAAAAATAGACAAATACTTTGAAAAATCTGAGTCTGCCAATTTGGTAACCCAGACAAAATGGAGAACTTAAAAACACAATATGTCAAAACTCAATACAAGAAACAAAAAATCTGAATGGACTGATGTCTTTAAATAAAATAAATTAACAATTAGTAACATTTTAAAATAGGAAGCACAAGGCACATGCAGAGAGTTCAGAAGTGAATTCTAGCAAATGCTTGACAATAACAACAAATACAAAATTTTCTATTATTTCTTCAATAAAGTATGCATAAAGTATCCAAACAAAAACTATCCAGCAACAGTTTTAACAAACACATATACCAAAATATTCAAATAAATGTTAGCAAACTGAAAGTAACAATGTATGAAAACAACTATATACTATGACTAAGTTAATGGTTATGGCAGGTTTTGAAAATTGGTTAAACATTAATAATCAATTTAATCTATCAGATAAAAACTTTAAATCATATAACATATCAATAAATGCAAAAACAGCATTGGACAAAATCTAATCCCCAAACTGACTGCCCAAACATGACCTGAACAAAGACAATAATAGACATCCCAATGTGGACAGGGTGGAAACCCCAAGGTCTCAGCACCACACAAAGAACTTCAGACAACTAAGGAATGCTCAGAGGGGGGAAAATAATCTCCCCCAGAGAAGAATACACCAATTGTTCATCCAATACCAAGTGGTCAACTCTGAGAACAAGCAACATACAGAACAAGTGATATACAAGTAACATACAGACTGAGCAGGTTATATTTAGGAACATATATTTGCATCATATATACATGTAACAACAATCAGTGAAAAAAAGAGGTCATGAATTTGAAAGAGAGCAAGGAGGGGTATATGGGAGGGTTTGGGAGGGGAAAAGGAGGGAGAAATGGTGTAATTATAATCTCAAAAATCCATCATATGTATAAATGTATAAAGTTATTAAAAATAAAACAGGGATATGGCATATTTAAGTACTATTGTTTGGTACTTGTTATCTGTAAATCTGACAAGGTATATAGAAAAATCTATAAGGAAAACTGTAAATCTCTAACGACTTAAGTTACCAAAGGTTGGGGAGATACTAGACTCCCTGTTAATGGATAAAAAGACAATATTGTAAAAAAAAAAAAAAAAGATCTTCTCACCTTCATATGCAAATTTAATGAAACTTGAAATTCTAGTAATTTATTTTATAGTTCTCTAAAACTTGACACTCAGCCTGGGGCTCCACACGAGTTCCAAGCCAGCATAGGGTACACAACAGCTGCAGGGACACAGGGAACTCTCATCATTGTTCGAAATACTCAAGATAGCACAGTCCCATGGAGGCTGGGTGATCAGGCATCATCTTTGAAAACAAAATAAAGCTTTGCAAAATGTTAGGGTTCAGCCACAGGAATTTTGGTCTCCAGAGTGGCAATACTGAGGTAGTGGAAACTTTAGAAGGCAAGTGTATTTGCTAGATTTGTGCCAATTTGCCACAAACTGTTATCTGAGAGGCAGAAACCTCAACTGAGGAAATGCCTCTGTAAGATCGGGCTGTAGGCAAACCTGTAGAAGTTAGTGATTGATGGGAGGGGGCACCTGGCCACCAACCATGGACTGACCCTTGGAAACTTTGATAAAAACAAAATTGACACAGGTCACAGTGATACAAAATAACACACAAAGTTGGTACCAGAGAAGTGGTCAAACCTGGCCATGGCAGTATTTCCCTTTGAAACTGGCTTACAGGAGGAATTTGGAAATGCTTTGAAAACTCTAAACATTGTGTATGCAGAGCTTAATTGGTGGTTCTGATACAAGCTTAGAAAGACAGAACACAGACAGTAACTTTGAGTAAAGACCCAGCCTATGAAATTTGACCTAGAGTGTTAAGAACTGGACTAGAAGCCACATGTGTTATTTATTGGAAAAAAATATATCTACAACTTCTCTACGTTCTGAGATTTGAGTGAGGCTAGATATGAAAGCAACATACTAATTAAGTTAGTGGACAAAAGACAGCATACATTTAGGATATATGCTAGCTTTTAGTGAGATTTACAATGAGAATATAAGTTAATAGAATGTGATGTTACTTTTTCAGAAGCTAAGTTCTACAAATTAAACACCAATGACGCCAAGACCATTTGATGCATGATGAGGTTAGCAGGACACTGTGGTTGGGTCACATTGGTCAACTGAATTTTCAGCACTTGTTCTCTCAGAATCAACATACCCCAAGGATTTTGGGTTCTCCCTTCAAGAATTTCTCTGTCATTCTTTTCCATGATTGTGAATTCACATATAAAGACTGTCCCAGCTGCTGTGCACCATAGCCAGCTTCCAGTGCAGTCTGTTCTATTCCTTGTATGGCTCTCATGGCAGCAGAAACAGTGCTAGAAGAAGAAATATAATTTAGGGTGAATTCCTGGAAACAGAGTCTGGGAATTCTGTATACAGTATGACACAAAGACACCAACTGTCAAGAGAAGCAATGTGGGAAGAATTGAGTTACATATGCTAGGAACTACAAATTAAGGAAATTTCATGCTGTTGTTCTAGTTAATGATATATTATCAACCAACACTCGTGTATTCTGAAATTGATTATGTACTTACCTCTACTTGTGAATTTTTTACATTCATATTCCTCAAAATTATTATTGCTTACTTTATACCTGCATATTGCCATTTAATATTTTCTGTAAACTTAGTCCCTAGTCATGGATTCTTTTGTTTTTCAGGTTGTGCCAGTCTGAGAAAATATGTTATTTTTCCTATATTCTGAAAGATAATTTTATAGCCTAGGTATAATGGTCTTAGTTGTCAAGTATTCTTTCTTTCAGCACTTTGAATTTATCAATCTAGTATCTTCTGGACCACAGGGTATCTTGCCAAAAAAAAAAAAAATCCACTGCAAGACTGATCATGATCTCCTTGTACGTGACATGTTTTGCCCTCGATGTTTTGGAAACCCTCTTGCCTCTGCTTTTGACAATTTCATTATGATAGGAGAAAATATGTTTGGAATACTTGTGCTTACAGGACCTAGATGCTCAGAGGTTCATATCCCTTTTAAGGACTTGGTTCTCACCAACTGTTTTGTTAAATCAAACTTCTGGGTTTTCTTTTCTTTTTCTTTCTTTCTTTCTTTCTTTCTTTCTTTCTTTCTTTCTTTCTTTCTTCTTAAGACAAGGTTTCTCTGTATAGCCTTGGCTTTCCTATAACTTTCCATGTAGATCAGGTTGACCTTGAGCTTATAGAGATCCTCCTGCCTCTGCCTCACAAGTGCTAGGATTAAAGGAAAGTGCCACCAATACTCAACAATCTTCTGTTCTTACTTTTATCATTTCTGCTACTAGTTTTATAGTAAGAAAATTTGTTTGTTATTGACATCCAAACAGTATTGTAGAGTCTTTTCATGCTTTACATTTTTATTGCCTTTTTTTTCTGCTGTGGGAAATTTCAAAAGAATCAGTTTTTAAGTTCTCAGATTTTTAAATTTCTGATTGATGTAGTCTGCTGATAAAACTATTGTATTATAATTCTATTTATTGAGGTCTTATTATTTATCTTCAAACTTTCTGTTTGGTTATTTTGTGATATGAATCTTTCTCAAAATTTTTATTCAAATTGTGAATTTTCTTATTTTATTCAATTGTCTGTGTTCTCTAGTATTTTACTAAATTTCATAGGGTTATAATGTGGTATGAATTTCTTGTCAGGCAATTCATGTGTTTCTGTTTCTGTGGAGTCTGTTATTGAAGAATTAATGTGTGCCCTTGGTAGAGTCACAGTTAATTAATTTTCAGTTCCTCTTACGTCCTTGCATCTGTGTCATTACATCTTGTGGAGTAGGGTACATACTATATATTATTGAATAGGGATATTTCAACTATCTACATGGATCAAATCTAAATTTTCAAAGTTAGGATAATCTTAAATCTAATACCCAACAACTGGTTCATTTTTACTTGTGAAAATTTAGGTTCTGTGAGATTAATTTAAATCATAATAAAGATCACACACATTCACCCAAATATTCACAGTCATTCATACACACATACACAAGTATGTACGTACACACACTAAATCAATACTCTTGCTCCACCTGTTTCAGATTGATTTTTGAAAATCACTGTCGATAAATTATCCCCAAAAGTACGGTACCAAGAGATAGAGATGACATGAACCTAAGAGTACTGTGACAATCTGCATGCCTGTCCTTCACAGAAGGCCCAACAATTAACTCAGTTGACCATGTTAGAAAACTGAATATTTTGAAAAGGGAAGTTGAGCAATGAAGAAAATCCAATCCAACACATCCATAGAACTGGAAAACCTTAAGAAAAGAATCAGAACTACAGACACTAGCATCACCAACAGAATACAAGAGATAGAAGAAAGAATTTCAGGCTCAGAGGATAAAATTGAAGAAATTGATAC
>CAJQZJ010000838.1:7181471-7213887 GCA_907164525.1 Lophiomys imhausi | reverse complement strand
TCAAAAACTTGTAGTCCACAAAATTGGAAAATCTAAATGAAATGGACAATTTTCTTGATAGATTCCACCTACAAGGTTAAATCAAGAAGAGGTAAACAAATTAAACAGTCCTATAACCCTTAAGGAAATAGAAGAAGTCATTAGACGTCTTCCAACCAAAAAAAGCTCAGGCCCAGATGGTTTCAGCACAGAATTCTACCAGACATTCAAAGAAGAGCTAACACCAATATTCTTCAAACTCTTCCACAACATAGAAACAGAAGGAATACTGCCAAACACATTCTATGAGGCCACAGTTACCCTGATACCTAAACCTCACAAAGACCCAACGGAGAAAGAAAATTTCAGACCAATTTCCCTTATGAACATGGATGCAAAGATACTTAATAAAATACTTGCAAACCGGATCCAAGATCACATCAAAAGTATCATACACCATGATCAAGTAGGCTTCATCCCAGGGATGCAGGAGTGGTTCAACATTAGAAAATCCATCAATGTAATCCACCACATAAACAAGTTGAAAGAAAAGAACCACATGATCATCTCATTGGATGCTGAAAAAGCTTTTGACAAAATACAGCACCCTTTCATGATAAAAGTCTTAGAGAGATCAGGCATACAAGGACCATACTTAAAAATAATGAAAGCAATTTACAGCAAGCCAATAGCCAACATCAAACTAAATGGAGAGAAACTTAAAGCATTTCCTCTAAAATCAGGGACAAGGCAAGGCTGCCCACTCTCTCCATATCTCTTCAACATAGTACTTGAAGTTTTAGCTAGAGCAATAAGACAACTAAAAGAGATCAAGGGGATACAAATTGGAAAGGAAGAAGTCAAAGTATCCCTATTTGCAGATGATATGATAGTATACATCAGTGACCCCAAAAATTCCACCAGAGAAACTTCTACAGCTGATAAACTCCTTCAGCAAGGTGGCCGGATCCAAAATCAATTCAAAAAAATCAGTAGCCCTTCTTTACACAAAAGATAAATGGGCTGAGAAAGAAATAAGGGAATCAACACCCTTCACAATAGCCACAAATAATATAAAATACCTGGGGGTAACTTTAACCAAGCAAGTGAAAGACCTGTATGATAAGAACTTCAAGTCCCTGAAGAAAGAAATTGAAGAAGATATCAGGAGATGGAAAGATCTCCCTTGTTCATGGATAGGTAGGATCAACATAATAAAAATGGCAATCTTACCAAAAGCAATATACAGATTCAATGCGATTCCGATCCAAATACCAACTCAATTTTTTACAGATCTGGAAAAAACAATTCTCAACTTCATATGGAATAACAAAAGACCCAGAATAGCTAAATCAACCATGTTCAATAACAGAACATCTGGAGTTATCACCATCCCAGATTTCAAGCTGTACTACAGGGCAATAGTAATAAAAACAGCATGGCACTGGTATAGAAACAGACCAGTTGACCAATGGAATCGAATTGAAGACCCAGAAATAAACCCACACACCTATGGTCACTTAATTTTTGATAAAGACGCCAGAAACATACAATGGAAAAAGGAAAGCATCTTCAATAAATGGTGCTGGTCTAACTGGATGTCAACATGTAGAAGAATGCAAATAGATCCATACTTATCACCCTATACAAAACTTAAGAGTAAGTGGATCAAGGACCTCAACATAAATCCAGACACACTAACATTAATAGAAGAGAAAGTGGGGAAAAGCCTTGAAATCAATGGCACTGGTAGCAACTTCCTGAATAGAACACCAATAGCTCAGGCACTAAAACAAACAATCAATAAATGGGACCTTATAAAATTGAAAAGCTTCTGTAAGGCAAAGGACACTGTCCTTAGAACAAAACGGCTGCCTACAGACTGGGAAAGGATCTTCACCAACCCAACATCTGACAGAGGGCTAATATCCAAAATATATAAAGAACTGAAGAAATTAAACACCAAAAAGTCAAATAACCTCATCAATAAATGGGGTACAGAGCTAAACTGAGAATTCACAAAGAGGAATCTCTAAAGGCTGAGAGGCATTTGAGGAAATGTTCAACACCTTTGGTCATCAGGGAAATGCAACTTAAAACAACTCTGAGATTCCATCTCACACCTGTCAGAATGGCTAAGATCAAAAACTCAAATGATAGCACATGCTGGCGAGGATGTGAAGAAAGGGGAACACTCCCTCATTGCTGGTGGGACTGCAAACTTGTGCAACCACTTTGGAAATCAATCTGGAGATATCTTAAATCTACCTCAAGACCCAGCCATACCCTCTTGGGCATATCTCCAAAAGATTCGAAACGAAACCACAAGAACATTGCCTCAACAATGTTCATAGCAGCTTTTTTTGTAATAGCCAGAAACTGGAAACAACCCAGATGTCCTTCAACTGAAGAATGGATAAAAAAACTGGTACATTTACACAATGGAATACTACACAGCTATCAGAAATGAGGAAATCATGCAATTCAAAACCAAATGGATGGAACTAGAAAAGCTCATCCTAAGTGAACTGACGCAGTCCCAGAAAGATAAACATGGTATGTATTCCCTTATAAATGGATATTAACCATACAACAGAGGATAACTATCCTACAACCCACACACCCAAATAGATAGGAACCTAGCATATCTATCCTAGGAAAAATTCTACCCACCAGTGAGTCATGGAATCTGCTGCAGGTTAGTGGAACACCACACCCTAGATGGTGTGCCTATTCAAGCTCCAGTACAAGTGGAAGCTCTTGGCCCTCACATGATGCAAGATCTGAGGGAGTATCATATGTGAGGGCCCACCTCATCTGAGGAGGAGAGTACCAAGTAGAGGAGCAAGGAGGGAGGGAGGGAGGGAAGGAGAGAGGGAGGGAAGAATAGAGGAAGGGAGGCGCCAGGAGGGGAGGAGGGAGGAAACTATGTTCTAGAAGTAAATAATACTTTTTAAGAAGAGTTAATAAGCTTTAAAATATAATAAAAATACAATATAAAATTTTCAAACTATAATTTACCAAAGGTATAATTGCCTTACTGGCATGAATGGAAAATGGCCTTAATTTCAGATTAGAATGTTAGACTGCAGGTGGCTACAGAGATTACACAAACTTGATAGCAGCTTAAATTTTTTTTTGTAGAGGTATAGGCTATTTCCATGGTTTGGTATTAAAAAGCAGGTAACAGGTTTAAAACTCTGTAAATAAATTAAAGGTGACAGCTGTTCAATCTGGTTTTATAAACCTCCAAGAGTTGAAAAAACTTAGAGCTAAAGTAAAATAATGCATGGTGTTAGCCCATGCCTTTACCTCCAGCAGAGACAGGAGGATCACTATAGAGTTAGTTGTCTTATAAATTCTAGAGTTACAAGAAACAGGGTGGTGATGGTGCACATCCTTAGTCCCATCATTGGGGAAGAATACACCCTTAATTCCAACACATTAGATACAGAAACAGGCAGATCTCAGAGCTCAAGGTCAGCCTGATACAAAACAAGCTCTAAACAGAGAAAAACTTTGATCCAGGGGTGGAGGAGCACATCTTTAATCCCATCAGTTGGGAACCACATGTCTTTGATCCCAAAACTTAGAATTCAGAGACAGGCACATAGGATTTGGAAGGATTTAAGTTTAAAAGCTACTTACAAAAGGCAGGCTGCAATTCAAACAAATTGTCCTTTGAGATCTCAAAACATATACACTAAAGGTTTGTTTAGCTCCAAATTAGCAAAATAATTTCTTCTTTAATCTGGATTGAAAGGTAATACTTTATATATTGTCAAAAAACCAAATTTGCTCCAGGAAAAATATTACCTGACCCCCCCCACAAAAAAAAAGTAATTGTCCCAGAGTTAGGATTAGGGCAGGGCTCTGTTCTTATCTTTCCAGGAGATTTAAAGCATCCATTCAAGGAATCCAGGGACAACTGGACAACGGAAACCTCAGCAGAAAACAGATCAGACACCAAAGAAGACGAATGGCCCAGATGATCCAGCCTTGCAGACTTCCTCAATAGCAGGTTCCTCAAAAGTCTACAACCACAACAACTCAAAATCGCTAAGATCGTTCAGCTCCACAGACTGCTCCAGCCAGAACTTCAGTAAAGCTCTGAAGATCAGCTTCTGTCTATGAACTTCGTAAGACATCTAAATAGCTGAGCACAAAAGGACTGAACATCAAACGATTCTGTTAACATTTTTAACCATTTTTCCATTCTTATTTGGGCCCCAAACAGGTTTACTACATCCCAAATCAGCAGGAAGTCATTTTAAGAGAACAACTTCCCATCCCCAGAAGGTGGGGAGGGTGTTCCCCCCCCTTTGGTTATTTGATAGATAATAGAAAATTTTGTTATTTAGGGGAAAAGACTACAAGCTGTTAAATGGTCTTGTTAAATGGGTTTTGGAGGTTAGAACCAGGTACTTCTTTTTCTTTTCTGTATCCTTCTTTCTCTCCTGTGTAGGAGTGAACAGACTTGAGAAAAATGCGACAGAGACATAGTAAAGGAAAGATCAAGAAAAAAGGACGGACAGATTATTGAATATGGCCTTATACCTTTGTATACTGATACAAAATTAATATTATATTTGGCTAAATTGGTATTGATCATTGTATATTAATGCAAAATTAAGATTGTATAAGGCTACATCGGTATTGATCTTTGTATATTGATACAAAATTAAGATTATATTTGGCCACAGTGGTATTGACCCTTGTATATTGATGTAAAATTAAGATTGTATTGGGCCACATCGGTATTGATCTTTGTATATTGATACAAAATTAAGATTATATTTGGCCACATTGGTATTGATCTTTGTATATTGATACAAAATTAAGGGTAACACTTCTTAAAGGTATTGTTCCTAGTAATGCTTAAAAACGAAATGTCAAGTTTTGGCCTCTTGCTACCAACTGTCATAAATTGTTTAGGATAATTAAGAAATGGAAACTAATAGTCATGCAAACGTGTCATTTTGTTAGTTACTATGACAGTCTATCACAGTTATTTTCTAAGCTACTCAGAAATCAAGTTGCTAAGAGACAAGCAATATTTGCTTATCTAAATATAAGAGATAGGGCATCTTCAAAAACCTCAAGAGATCTGCAGAATATGGCATTCAAAGATGTTTTCTTAACTTAAGATTTTGTGATATCGAGACATGTCAGCTCCTGACAGCACCCCCAATTCTACTCCAAGTAGAAGATGAGCATCGAAGAATCTCCAGTGTGAGATGGTTGAATTAGTGGCCAGCCTATCTCTTGGCAAGAAAAACCCCTTGCTTCAACTGTAGACAGAATGCTGTCCAAAAAGGACAAAACTTGGAAGCAGGTAAGTCGACAGCCTAGCTCTGCCAAGACAGGGTAGGTAAGTCCTTCATAATTCCTGCTCTACAATCAATGTCTGTCTGAGAATCGGGGCCAAATGGCTGAAGATTGATGCTGTAATGTATGGAGAGAAAATGGGAACTGTCCAGGCAGCAACTGGTATGTCATTTCTTAGTTTTGGAAGCTGCAGGCCCTGCACTTCCTATAAAATCAGATATATTTAACCCTCTCAGGTCTCTGAGGTGGTTGAAGAATAGATAGCTAGAGTCTCATAGTTAAATTTTGAGTTGTTTAGGAATCAAGAGGGTGTTCTGGATCTAAGAAGATATTTTTAAAATTGTGAGGCAAGTTAGTATGAAAGCTGAGTTAGATATAGAACTTTAAACTCATGGAGATGGTTAGATAGTAGAATGTTAAAGTCAGGTGCCACATACATATGGACTGGACATTGGGAATGTATGCTAAGCCATATAACTCTTATAATTGTGGCCTATTTATTTCTGTTGTTTTGTATTGTATTTATAGTTATAAGAAAAAGAACCATTTGTTTGACTGAAAGGGAGAGCTGTTGGGGGGGGAAAGAAATACCTTAAACTAAAAAAAAAGAAGGGAAGAGGATGGGGGTTGAGGGGGAGGAGGGTGGAAGGGTGGGACTGGAGGGGGGAGTAGGGAGGGGATTGTGATTGAGATGTAACTTGAAGAAATAAAAAATAAATTATTTTTTAAAAAAGAAAACTGAATATTTCTAATCAGTAATTGTTCTTATACTCCCTCCATGTCCAATCAATCATTTCTTCAAGTCTATATTTCTTCCACTTTACCAAAGGAATTCATCATACTATCTGACAACCTTTAAGCATTCTCTTATATCCATCTGATCCTTGTATATTTAATCTTACCCTACTTAACAACCACAGTGGTCATTTAAAAATATATAATAATGTTATTTTCTAATTTCTTGTTAATAGAAACATATTTCAACCCCAATCTATATTTCTAACATTATTATGCTTTTGTCTCCTTTTATTTTGGGAGTATCAAATACATTGGATATATTTCAGTTTTCCTACATCAACAATTTTATTCCTGAGCTGGAGTTCTACACACATTCAGCCACGTTGCAGAAATTTTCTCCCACATCCTTTTTCTGCTCTGCCACCACAACAAAAACTCTATTCTCATTTCTTCTCAAGCCCTGATAGTATCACACATGCCCTGCCTTCCTTTGTACACAGCTCCCCACCTCACATGAATGACCAACAATGGTAAGGAAGTGTTTGAGAAATCTTTGTGACTTCCCTCCAAAGTAGTAGAAGACAAAGACTTTGTGAAAGTAACAGATGTTCCTTTTCAGTCCAATTTGATGTGTGCTTTGGTTTATTTGCTTTTTGCAATTTATTTCTGGCCTTCTTTTTCCATACATACATTCAGAGGATTTAGGAAATGAAAAGTATATGTAATAGTAGTCACTAAAACTTGAATAGGTCTAGAGAGAGAGCTCCATCCACAAAGTACTTGCCTTGTAAGCAGAAGAACCATCATTTGATTGTCAGCACCCACAGTAAAAAATTAAAAAGCCAACACAGTGGCACAAGTTTGTAATCTCTGCGCTGGAAAGGCAGAGATGGGTGGATCACTGGGGCCTGATGACCCACTAGCCTACCCAACTTGGTAAATTCCAGACCAATGAGAAACCCTGAATTAAGAAAAAAAATTATACATAACCTGAGAAACAGCACACAAGGTTGTCTGATGGCCTCCACATACATGTACACACACACATTCACCCACATACATACCATCATTCACACATGTGTGCACATTCATGCATGTACACTCATGCACACACTAAATAAAGACTCTAGCTCCACTTGCTTTGGGTTTATTTTGGGAATCCCTGGGTTTGAAGCCAAGCAACTGAGCAATACAGTATTAATCTTCCAAGAGCCTTGCAGAAGATAGTGCCTCCTTTGTTCTTCCACATTTGGGGAAGAATGTTACCTTTTACTACCTTCCTAGTTTTTGATGAGAGATGCTTTTTGTATCATAATGATTAATTATAGGATTAGTTATTTGAGAAAACTAAAAATACATGATCATAACACTTAACCATTAGGATATTTTCTTTACATTTCCAAAACTTCAGGCAACAACAGCCTGTGCATCAGCAAGGCAGACTATCCCAAGTTTGTAACTTCCATAGAGTAGTAACTACCTTGTCATCCACATATTTTATATGCCTAAACAAGATCCCCTGGGTACAACTATGGGAGCAACCCACAACAAGATATTACCTTGTTGGTAATAGTGCCTATCTTCTTTGAGTTGCTAGGTTTCAAAATCAATTTCTTTCTCTTGCTCTAACACTAAAAGGTCACACGAAGTACTGACTTTTCAAGTGGCTGGCAGTGAATGTAGGCCTGATAGTGCAAAACAGTGCTGAGGGTTCTTCTGCATTTGTGCCCTCCTTTAGACTGGATGTTAACTGGAAGCTAGGTGGAAGTTAGACTAGAAGATTCTCCAGGACAGATTTTGCATAAGCAGTGATTTCAGGTAAGAATCATCATCATTATCTGCTAAGGTGGCTCATGTTCTGGATAGTTGAGGCTGATGTTTCTTATTTCTAAGGAACTTGGCAAGTAAAATCATGAGGCTGATCCCTACATTCACACCACAGCAATATACTTTTTGATACCGGGCAAATTAATTCCCCAAAGATGTAAAAATATGTGTGTTTGTGAGCTAGATCTCAGTGCTCCAACTTTCATATAATCCAAAGAATACTACATGAACATGAGGGATAATTCTTCAGACTGGGGAAAGATCTGCCATGGTTTTACACTATCTATCTATGACATTTATAAGATTATTAGCAAGTATAGTGTCTTTATTTTTATCCCTAGTGCAGAAATGGAGAAAAAAAGAGGCAGCCCCAGTCCTTCTAATAGCACCAAATTGAATTATCAGTACCACCAGTCATGTTTCCTCATTTTTATATGAACATCTCTTTCATGGGTCAGAATGATCTAGAAGGAATGATAAAGAAGATAGTCTATAGGGCCAGTTTCTCCTAGGACACATTTGTATATAAAGTGGAGGTTCAACAGGAAGTCAACCTAGATAGTTTTTGTACACAATGATGGTGGCAATGAGGGAAAAAAATGACCTGGTATGGGAAAATCCTGGACTAAGATCCAATAAGTGTACTTTGGAGTTCAAGCTGTTTCTTATTATGAGGTTCTAGCTATTTTCCTTTTCTTTGTTTGTTCCATCTCACCTTAAGACTCACACAGCTTCCTCTGTCCTTTAACTGATGGCACACTAAGAATCTTCAAGGTCTCTTCCATTCATAGATTTTTCCTAAGAGGAGCTCAAGTTTATGGTCTGAGTGTCCCATGAATGGTGCCAAAGATTGGTGGGGACATACGTCAAGTCACAATCTTCCTCAGGATCAGACTAAGTATGTTAGACTGGGGTCTCAACCTTCACCTGTATCTTCTCCACCACATTTTGCATGTGGAAGGTAATTTCTTAACTGATGAGTAAAAATAGCACATATTAGAAGAAAACAAATACAGTGTAAGAAGGGACATTCACAGTGCATGAAATGAGCAAACGTGAAGGTACTCCATTCTGTTTTTAAGAACAAAAACAGCTAAAATCTCATAAGATTTTAAGCCAAAAGAATCCACCTTTGTCTCTTAATAGGCCTTTATTTGTTTTCTTGCCCCCTCAGGGTTGCAGTACAGATTGCTCCTCAAAAGCCCCCAAAGTACATGTCAAAGTGAACCCTTTCTTCCCTTTACCTAGAATGATGGCTCCTACCATGGGACATGGTCTCTTTTTTTCCCCTTATTCTACTCTCAGGTGTCCTAGAACAAGAGATGAAAAAAAAATTATCACAAAAGCCTAGAGACGGTAAGTCAGCACCTACCTTTCTTCTCAACTGGAGAGCCTGCTGTGTGTCAGATGTGGACCAGCCTCTAGGAACGTGCCTCAGCTTCTTTGTTTACATGTAATGACTTGATCATGCTGCTGAGGATCTCTGAGAAACACAACTAGTTCCCCTTTTTTTTTTTTTTTTTTTTTGTTAAGCAGAAATATGTACTGATTCTGCATTTTTGGCATGGACATGTTGTTTCTTCAAAATGCACTGGAAAAGTAATGGCTGTCACAGTTTGTCATATAAAAACAACAGCACAGCTTTGACTGAGCATATATATCAATGTAGGTCCGCACTTAAAAGACCACAGTTATTATCCCAACCCTTCGATCCATTTGAAAATTTCATTTCAGGCAAGGTTGATGGTGTATGCCTGGTATCTCATGACTGAGGAGCCAAGTCTGCAGGATTGTGACCTGTAGCCAGTCTTAGCTGCATAAAGAGAACCTCTCTCAAAACAGTAAAAATTAACAAATGCCTTTTTATGACAATTTCACACATTTTCATGTTACATTTCTTTTCCTAGAAAAGCATCTATGCATACTTTTCATGTGTGATTTTTATGATACTCTACTGTTTGAGATTTACTACAAATATCCATCAAGTGGTAGCACATAGGTTACAAAGAAATAAATAATTCTTTGCAATTTTAAGTAAATAACATTTTCTCCAGTTCCAGAGGATCCTGGGGCACAGGCTCTTTGTACTATATCTCTATGTTCTCTTTCAGTTGTTTTCATGGAAATACATTTGTTTATTCATTTTGGGTTTTTTTTGTAAGAAGGATGAATTCTAAGAACTTCTTTTCAACCATATTCCTGGAGCATTATTTTTTTCTAAATACTTTATTTTTTTTTCTTCAAGTTACATCTCAGTCACAAACCCTTCCCTATTCCCCCTTCCTATCCCGCCCTTCCACCCTCTTCCCCCCAGCAGTTTCCCCTTTCAGTCCAACAGATGATACCTTCTCTTATAACAGTAAATACTATACAAAACAACAGATATAAATATGCCACATTTATGAGAGTTAAATGGCCCAGTATACCTTCCCAATGTCCAGTTTATACATATTTGGCCCCTGACTTTAACATTCTACTATCTAACCATCTCCATGAGTTTAAAGGTCTATATTTGACTCAACATTCATACTAACTTGCAACACAATTTTAAGAGTATCTTCTTAGATCTATAACACCCTCTTGATTCCTAAACAACTCAAAATTTAACTATGAGACTCTAGCTGTCTATTCTTCAACCACCTCAGAGACCTGAGAGGGATAAATATATCTGCTTATATAGGAAGTGCAGGGCCTACAGCTTCCAAAACTAAGAAATAACATACCAGTGACTGCCTGGACAGTTCCCATTTTCTCTCCATACATTCCTGCATCAGTCTTCAGCCTTTGGGTCCTGTTTCTCTGACAGACATTTGTTGTAGAGCAGGGATTATGAAGGACTTACCTACCCTGTCTTGGCAGAGCTAGGCTGTCGACTTCCCTGCTACCAAGTTTTGTCCTTTTTGGACAGCATTCTGTCTGCAGTTGGAGCAAGGGGTTTTTTCATGACAAGAGATAGGCTTGCCACTAATTCAACCATCTCACACTGGAGATTCTTCGATGCTTATCTTCTACTTGGAGTAGAATAGGGGGTGCTGTCAGGAGCTGATATGTCTCAATATCAAAAAAAAAAGAAAATCTTAATTTAAGATAACATCTTTTTTCTTATCTTGTCTTTGTTATTATTGTATAACACCCCTGGACAATATACAAACCTTAAGGATGTAGCAGTTCATGCCTAAAACCCCAGCATTTTCAGCTGTAGATGCAGGAAGATTATGAGTTCAAGGCCAGTATAGTCTATATAAGGATGTCCTGTCTTAAATTAAAGCAAACCAAAACAACTTCTCATGGATTGCATTGAATATATATGATCTTTCCAAGCTTTGAGTAAGGGAATTTCAATAAAAGAAGAAAATTATGTTGAAAAGTTTGGACTTTAGCAACTATGTTTTGTTTTGTTGCACAAGAAAAAGAGCAGAGATTTACTCAGGAGCATAGAAATACCACACAAGAAGTGCTTACCCAATGACATGTTGACATTAAGAAATAGTCCAATTTATACTCCTTCATAATTCCTGCTTTACAATCAATGTCTGTCAGAGAAACGGGGCCATACAGCTGAAGATTGATGCTGTAATGTATGGAGAGAAAAATGGAAACTGTCCAGGAAGCCATTGGTATGTCATTTCTTAGTTTTGGAAGCTGCAGACCCTGCACTTCCTATATAATCAGATATATTTATCCCTCTCAGGTCTCTGAGGTGGTTGAAGAATAGATAGCTAGAGTCTCATAGTTAAATATTGAGTTGTTTAGGAATCAAGAGGGTGTTCTGGATCTAAGAAGATGTTTTTAAAATTGTGATGAAAGTTAAGATGAAAGCTGAGTTGGATATAGAACTTTAAACTCATGGAGATGGGTAGATAGTAGAATGTTAAAGTCAGGTGCCAAATACATATAGACTGGACATTGGGATTGTATGCTAAGCCATATAACTCTCATAATTGTGGCCTAATTACCTCTGTTGTTTTGTATTGTATTTATTGTTATGAGAGAAAGAGCCATTTGTTGGACTGAAAGGGGGAGCTGTTGGGGGGAAAAAGATATACCTTAAACTTAAAAAATAAAAGGAAGGGGATAGGTGGGGGTTGAGGCGGAAGAGGGTGGGAGGGTGGGACTGGAGGAGGAGTAAGGAGGGGATTGTGATTGAGATGTAACTTGAAGATATAAAAAAATAAAATTAAAAAAAAAAAACTCAAATGACAGCACATACTGGCAAGGCTGTGGAGAAAGGGGAACAATTCTCCATTGCTGGTGGGAGTGCAAACTTGTACAACCACTATGGAAATCAGTCTGGCGCTATCTTAGAAAACTTGGAATGGCTCTACCTCAAGACCCAGCCATACTAGTTCTGGGTATACATCCAAATGATTCTTCACCAAACCACAAGGACATCTCATCTTTGTTCATAGCAGCCTTGTTTGTAATAGCTAGAAACTGGAAACAATCCAGATTCCCCTTAACTGATGAATGGATTAAAAAAAAAACCTGTGGTACATTTACACAATGGACTGATATGTAGGGACATCCCACTCTGGAAGAGTAGGATAGGAGGGAGAGGGACTAGAGGCTGGGAGGGTGGGACCGGGGGCGGGTGTGTAGAAAGAAGGCACTGTGATGGATATGTAACTTGAAGTAATAAATAAGCATAAAATTTAAAAAAAGAAATAGTCCAATTTAAAAATGGGGTACAGATCTAAACAGAGAATTCTCGACAGAGGAAATGGTCAAGAAGCACTTAAAGAAATGTTTGATGTCCTTATCTGTCAAGAAAATTAAAATTAAAAATGACTCTGAGATTCCACAGTATGCCTATTATAATGGTTAATATTTAAAAACTCAAGTGACAATTCATGCTGTCAAGGGTGTGGAGCGTGGGGAACACTCCTCCCTTGCTGGTGGGAGTGCAAACCTATAAAATCAGGAATAGTTCTATTTCAAGACCCAGCTATACAACTCCTGGGCATATACCCAAAAGATGTTCCATTATAGCAAAAGAACACTTGCTCAACTATGTTCATAGCAGCTTTATCCATAATAGTCATAAACTGGAAACAACCTAGATGTCCCTCAATGGAAGAATGGATAAGGAAAATGTGGTAGATTTATACAATGGAATACTACTCAGCTATTAAAAACAAGGAAATCATGAAATTTGCAGTCAAATGGTAGAACTAGAAAAGATCATCCTGAGTGAGGTAACCTAGACCCAGGAAGGCAAACATAGTATGTACTTACTTATAAATTATAAGTGGATATTAGCTGTAAAGGATAACCAAAAACACTAAATAACAAGAGGGCTGGCTCAACAGGCTACACATGAGAAGGGAAAATGGAATAGACATTGTAGGAGGACCATGAAAGAAGAATGGACAAGGAAGGGTAGGGGTGGAAGTAGGAACAGGAGAAATCAGGTACAGGGAGGACAGAGGGAGAGAGTACTAGGAGAGACAATTGGAATCAGGCAGGTAAAGAGGGCATCTCTGAAACCTTTACAAAGCTAGGGCAATGAAAATTCTCAGGAACCTATGAGAGTGACCCTGTTGAGTTTAGGGTAGAAGCCAAGAGAATTCATGTCAGAGACAGAAGCTTAAACGGAAAGCTTTATTTTCTGCATGCACAAGGAGGCAGCCAGTTCAGGATCTGAACTGTGTCCCCAAAGGGTGATTGTAGATTTTTGAAGGATGGGAACACAAAATGAGGGGTAGTGGGTTGGGCTGTTGCATTGATCAATCATATTTTGATGCAAGGGGTTAAGCAAGGAAGTTAATGGTGACTGTGCCTTCTCCAGGTCACCTGGTTTCAGGGTCTTTGATTCAACTTTTGCTGTCAGGTCTCCTCCTAGACTCTGACCTGGAATTTAGAATGATAAGGAAACAAGAGAGTGGGCAAGTTGCAGTAGTTAATTAAGTCAAGGAACACATTTATGACTTGTGTGCCTTAATTTAGATAATAGGATAACAGCAACTTCCCTATTTACCTCCTTTGCTGGTTAACAAACATGAAACTTTTGAAGAAGCAGGATAGGAGTTAGGTTCTGGAGCCTGGGAACATGAATTCAGTTTTGTCCCTGTCAGTAAGACAGAGATTATTCGTGAGATGGTTGGACTCAGGAAACCAGGTTGCTGTCTCCTAACAAGCCAAGCTAAGACCCTTGGCAATGGGAGATATGGAGCCTGAACCTGCAATCTCCTGTAACCAGGCAAGACTTCTAATGGAAGAATTGGGATACCAGCACAGCCACAAACCTTCAACCTACAATTTATCCTGCCTACAAGATGTTCTGGGGTAAAGATGGAGCAGAAATTGAGGGAGTAGCCAACCAATGACTGGCCCAGCTTGAAACGCATGCCATGATAGGGAGCCCATCCCTGACACTGCTAATGATATGCTACTACACTTTCAGACAAGAGCCCAGTATAAATGCCATCAGTGAGGCTCCACCCAGAAACTGATGGAAACAGATGCAGAGACCCTAGGCAAACATTTCCACAGGAAATCCTGCAGACTCGGGTGGTGAGAAAAAAGGATTTCAGGAGCCAGAAAAATCAAGGGCAACACAAGAAAACCCACAGAATCAACTAACCTATGTTCATGGGTGCTCACAGAGACCAAACTGTCAACCAGAGTCTGCATGGGACAGACTCTTCTTCTGCACACATTACAGTTGTGCAGCTTGATCTTCATGTAGGAAGTCTAACAGCAGGAGTGGGGCTGTCTCGGACTCTGTTGCCTGCCTTTGGGACCCTTTGGGCTGCCTCTTCTAGCCTCAATAAGACTAGATGCACCTAGTCTTACTGGAACTTGATACCCAAGGCTGGTTGATATCCATAGGAGGCCTTCCCTTTTCTAAAGAGGAAGGGAGGAGGAGTGGATGGAAGGAGGCAAGGTGGGAAGAAGGACTTGCGGGAGAGGAAGGAGGGGAAATTATGATTGGGTGTAAGATAAATAAATACATTTGTTAATTAATAAAAAAGAAAAGAAATTCATATACCCTTCATAATGGTGAGCAAATGCAGAGGGTGGAAGTGACCTAGAGGGTAGTAAGTGACTTTCAGGAGAGTTGGGCTCAAAGAAAAGATAGTTCCCTAAAACAAATTTCTATTTGCCTCCTGATGTGATATGTTTGATTTCAAATTCATCTTTGCTGGCTAGTAAGATTTTACAATTTCCTATTTTCCTTCCAGGAAAAGAACTTCTTGTGCTTCTAAGGAAGACTAAAAACTCAGACATGATTTAGATACAGAAGAAATAGATGTGACAAAGAGACTCAAATTCTAAGGCAGTTTGTTCATTTCAGAATGAAAAGGCAATAGATTTCAAGGTATCATTATCTGAGTCTTAACAGTAATGTACCCTGCTTAATAACTTCCAGTTTCAATTTTTTTGTTGTTTGAGAATTTCTTGTGTGTGTGTGTGTGTGTGTGTGTGTGTGTGTGTGGTGTGTGATGATTACATTTTATTGTAGTTTTCTTTTTTATTATAATGTTTATTTATTACATCAAGTTATATCTCCATCATAGTGCCCTCTTTCTACCCCTCCTGGTTCCACCCTCCCACCCTCTCCTCCCTCTCCCACCCAACCCACTCCTCCAATGTGGAGTGCCCCTATATATCAACCCCTCTCAGTTCAACAGTCATATGAGGGCTAAAAGCTTCCTCTTGCACTGGGGCCTACATGGTAGCACCCCTAGGGCAAATTGGTGCCTTGAAAGGTAACAAAGTCTATGTTCCTGATCTTTTTGGTGTGTTGGTTGTAGGACAGTTATCCTGTACTATGTGGCTAAAATCCAATTATAATTTCTTAATACACATGCATTTGACAAAATCCACCACCCTTTCCCACTCCTCCAATTCTTCCCTAACTCTCCCATCACTTTTCCACCCAAACTTCTTACACTCTTTCCTTTTTAAACCTCCTGAGTTCACCTGGTACTGTCTCTATGTACATGGGTAAAGGACAGTGTACTGCAGCATAGATAAGTAACCTCTCAAAGTCCTCAGTCCTGAAGAAAACTGACTCTCCTTCCCTAGAAGCCATCAACTACCAATAGCTCCTTTATAACAAAGTTTTAGCAGAACTGTATCTGATATGAATCTGGAGTGTTGGCACCTAAGCTTTGAAGAAGCTTTTTGACAATGATTGTTATTTGAGATTCTATGGGCTTATTCTTTTGAAAGATTCTCAGAGCCTTTACATGAGTCCCAAGACAGGCCTGGCAATCGATGAAGTCTTGTATGGCTGAGAATTGCTTAGGTTTTTCAAGACAACCCTTAGATCAGATAAGAAGTTTTGGTATGTGGAAATTGACATGCTAAAAATGTCTTTTGTGTAACAATAAAAACAGCATAAGGCTGGAGCTGGGAGAGGGCAGAGCAGGGAGGCAGATGGAGAGCCATCCAGTGTAGATAGAGTGGCAGGGTAGTCCCGTGGAGTCTGGATGGCTAGCTCAGAAAACTACCCCCAGAAACAAGGTTAACAGGTTTATATTATACAGATGTCTCCATGTCTTTATTATTAAAACCCCAAACACTTCTTAGCTAGTGGTGGGACTTCATAAGCACTTCCATGCTGGAATTTTGCCTGGCTTGATCTAGTGTGGGTCTTCTACATGCAATCACAGTCACTTTGAGTTCATGTGTGCAACAGCTCTATTACGTCAGGAAACTATTTTGTATGTGCTTTCAGGAACTAGTGTTGTTTGCATTACCCCACCAACCATGAGAACAGGAAAGAAGATTACAACCATTTCATCAGCTTCTTCCAAGGGATAGCTCAGCAGGGAGCTGAGAGCCCCAAAGAAACAAGAAGGTACAAATTTATGTAAGTTGGTGCTGAACATTCTCATCACACCATTATCATTTTATCATTGGCTCAGAAGCATGTTTTTCCCTGGTTTGCAGGAAAACAAGACTAAAGAACAGTTACTTGTTCACCCTAGGACCTACAGTGCTTGGAGAATATGCCTGATATATTTTTGCAATGCCATACCTTTTGGGTTCTTCTTGCTTCCCATTTTCAGTTCTCCATCTCTAAGTGTAGTATTCTTTATTTCTAACACCCATGAAAATCTGCTGGCTGTCTTGGGGACAGATAAGTGTGCATAAACTGATAGAGGGGTTTGATCACTAACAGTTCTTGAATAACCAGGAATGGTTATGGTAAATAAGAATAAGATTGAGCACTTTCTGTGGGCTTCTAGGATGTGAACACCTCACTGGTCTGGACTCAAATGAGATGTCCTTTGGGGCAGTACTGATGAAAAACATTTGTTCTTCATTCTGATATGAATAAAGAGTGTGTAGGACCTCTGCATAGGTGAGAACCACCTCTATGAGTGGGCTCAGTGATTTTGTATCAACAAAGACAAATCAGGGGATTTTTGAAAAGGATCCTAAAAGAATGTGATAACTTTATTCCTTGATGTCAAAGTAAAATCTTTCAGTTTCTACATAAGAGAGGAAATGAATCCTACCATATGGCCTTGAAAGAGCATCAGAAGCAGGCCAGCGAGGCTATGACTCGGTGAACCCCACGGGCACATCCTTGTAAGACAGGACCCAGCTAAGCCAAGATTAGAGTATCTATATATGGAAACAGACTTTGAAACATATTCTTTTAGCCTCTGTTTGTAGAGTTGATTACAGTGCAGCAAAAAACTAAAGCAGACATCTTCAAATAAAGGCCCCCACTAATTCTGCCAGGGTTGTAACAGGTCAGTTTGTACCAAGAGACACAGGAGGACACAGCAATACAGAATTCCAGAGCATTTAACACGAGCACTATCTCCCCCCACCCCCGACCCTGGAAATATATATTCATAACAGAGAAGTGTGAGGAGTGGAGGATGAAGTTCCAAATGTTTGCTACTAATTGCCACAGAAAAGAGAAAAGGCACAGACTTGGAGTCTGGAAACTTGGCTCCTCATAGTTGAATACTGGGTCAATATAATATAAAAAAAGATTGTTCTGTGAATACAATATTTTTCAAGTTAACTAAACTTGATAAAAAATAGCTTAGTCAGCAATTTAATTTTGTTATAAAAATAATTAGAAACATCAAGGAGAGTAAGGCTGTAAAGTGTTTGATTCATGTTAAGTGAGAACTTTCAAAAATGCTGCAGGACTGTGCAACTATACTGCCTAAGATTAACCACTGCTTTCAATTTTAGAAGGAATGACAGTATCTGCTGCTATGTGTTTTGAGATTAATAAAAAGTGATACAAGTAGGTGATGTGATGATTTCTAAAGAGGGCATCTATTGCAGTGAATTTCTCACTTAGCCTTATCTAGAGGAGGAGGGAGAATGGGATGTAGACATGACATCTCAATAAAGACTGTTCACCATTTCTATTACTTCTAGCTCCTCAATATGATTCTGCTATTCGAGAATGTTGTTAGAATCAGCGCTCCTCAGATTTGCTTCTATCATAAATCCATGAATACAAGAAGCACTAGAATGAATATGCTCATGGAGCATTTATCTGATATCAGGTTCTACTGCAGTTGAGGAAAGCAAATGAAAACCTTCAAGCTCAAAGAGCTGTTGAAGATTTCTATCAGAGCAGTGACAAACAGGTCTTGTGTTTTGGACCTGGGGAGGAATGGAAACCAAGTACACAGTTCATCCACAGTCTCAGAAATGCCTCTTCTATCACTTTATACTCCCCACTCTTTTTCCAAAAGACAAATCTTTACCATACTTAGTTCTACAGCCTCCTAATGTGTTTCTGTCTTTACTCTAGTCTCATCTCAAATCTCTTGCCAAAAATGTGATCCTGTTTCTTGCCAGGTTGAGTTCTTCAGATGATGCCTTGACACAAGAGGTAAACTCAAAATTTAGTGTGAGCCTAAAAGCTTGTACAGTAGAGCTGAACAGTTTTGGCTATTTGTATGCGAAGCTTGATTTTACAAGGTTAAAAATGATATTCTAGTACTCAGATGACTTTAATGAAACAGCTTGGTTGCTATCTTCTTCAGCACATTTCTAATTAACAAATGAAAGTAATTCATGTGAATGAATTCAACAACCTCAGGGGAGGAATAGCAGAAAATAAAACCATCCATCCTTATATCTGAAATAAATCAGGAAGATATGGACTTTTCCTTCAAATGGTCCTGTATTTGGACTTGAGTGTTCCTCCAAGACCTCATGTTACAGTCCTGGTACCCACTGTGGTGCTGTTGGGTGGGTGTGAAACCTTAAGGAAGTGACTTTGGTGAGAGTGTCTGAGACTCACTGGTAGCATGCCCTCAAAATGAAGAGCAGCAACTAACATCTTCCTCCTTCTCTCTGTTCTCCCAATCATGAAGTCAACAGTTTGCTTTACCATGGCCTTCTGCCATGAAGTGCAGTCAGAGCACAGACCTCTTGACCCTCAATAGGAGTCATTTCATAATGGAATGATGCCTCTTGAGCTGTGAGTTTAAAACACAAGGCATACAACAACAAAATACCCACAAAACTTTTCTTTATTTTCCAATTTGTTAGTTATTTCAGAATTTCATATGATGTATTTTGATCATATTCACCTCCTGCCTCCACTTCTCCCAGATCCACTACCTTTTCTCTACCCACCCATCTTTGTGTTCTTGGTCTTATATCTGTAGTTTTACCACATAAAGGAGAAAAGGGGTTATCTCCCAACCCCTATCAGAGGAGCTCATTTTTGCAGTATATAGTGGTCATCACAGAGACCCACAATGGGTCAGTGTGAAAATGATAAGGAACTGAAGACTTCCAAGCTCTAAATGGGATATCTGTATCACTTCCCTTCTCTCAAGATCCAGGGATCACTGTGAAAGAGGGAGTCCAAAAACTGAGAGAGTTAGGGAAAACTGATGACTACAAAAGTTCTCTTTACTAGTTAGTTGTCATGCTTATTTGTTATACTGATGGAAAGCTGGCAACTGTAAACATACAAATACATATAATGTGAAACTATAATTGAAATTCATAAAACAAAGGCTAGGACTTGAGAGGTTGGCTCAGTGGATTGGAGCATTTGCTGTTCTTTCAGAGGACCAGAATTCAGTTTCCAGTAGACTCACATCTGTGAGTTTCTACAGACATGCATGTGCACACACAGACACACACTGACACATATGTAAAAAATAATAAAAATACATCTTTTGAAAAGAAATTAGGGGATTCTAACATGGCGGCAAACAGCATGGGCACTGTCTGAGTGGTGAGAAATTGAGCTCAGTCTCTGTGGAGCTTTCCTGGTGCTGTGTAGCTGTCTGAGAGATGAAGGCTTCGTCTGTGTCCAACTGGTGAATGATGGGGGTAGCCTAGTGCTTATGCAGATACTTAGGCACCAAGAATGGCCACTCGCAGGAACATGAGCTCTGGTCGCCACTTCAGGAGGACCTCCTGGGTCTGAGTGAAACAAAGCCACAACTCTTGACCTCAGAATCTGGTCAAGGTTTTCCCTGGCTTCCATAGTCCCAGTTTTCACATAATAGTGCCTGCTACCATGAGAGGACCAGCAGGTCCATGGTGGGAGATTCTCTCCAAGGATTCCAACATAGTGGCAACCAGCTCACACCATGTTGGAATCCCCAGAAAGAACCTATTTATGTTTCCCCCTGTGAACACACCACACCCCTGAACCTGGCTCCCAGGCTACTGTGGCAGGAGGTCAAGCTCAGACACTGTACAGCTATCCTGAGTCACTGTGCTGCTGACTGAGTGGTATAGATTGCATCTGTGTTTTCCAGGTGACTTCTGGGGCTGACCTCACCCACAAACCAGATACCTGGACTACAGGAACAGTCAGACTCAGGTCTACAGACATCAAGGGGACATCTGCCTGGCTCCAGCCTTCAGTCTGCAGCTCCACCAGCATTCCTGAAGAGATTTGCTGGATCTCAGGATCATAGAGTTTAGAGACCCACACCTCACACCAATCCCTGGCATGAGGGCTCAATTGGGACATAGCAAGCAGAGGTGAGCTGTGGGTAACTCACTGAAATCCAGCCTCCATCACAAAGCACCACTCACCATCCTGTGGAGGGCTACAGGTCATGAGGAACATACAGCCTCCAGACAAAAAGCTATTTCTTTGGCATCAAGTCCAGCATGCACCAGGAACAACCAGCCAATGACAAACACAGCCAGATTGCTAAAGGTCAGCAAAAGAACAAAATCAACCAAAAAAAAAAAAAAAAACAGGGAAATATGACACCACCAAAACCCAGCTATCCTAGTACAGCAAGCCCTGACCATCCTAACTAATACAGCTGAAACACAAGAAAATGATGACAAATATATACTTATGAAAATGGTAGAGGCCTTAAAATAAGAAAATAAATCCCTTAAAGATGTGAAATAACAATCCAATAGATGAAGGAAGTGGAAAAATCTCTTAAGGAAATCCAGGAAAACAAAAACAAACAGGAGAAGGAAAAGGATAAATCTATTAAGGCAATATAGGCAAAACAATCTGGAGAAGGAAATGAATAAAATTGTTCAAAACCAGAAAAGGAAAATGTAAGCAATAAAGAAAACACAAATAGAGATAATCCTGGAGGTAGAAAGCCTAGCAAAGAGAACAGGAACTACCAATGCAAAGTATAACCAACAGGATACAAGAGATGGAAGAGAGAATCTCAGGAGCAGAAGATACAATGGTAGAATTTGATACATCAGCCAAAGAAAATGAGAAAACTAAAAAATTCTTGACTCAAAACATCCAAGAAATAAAGGACTCAATGAAAAGACAAAACCTAAAAATAATAGGAACAGGTGAAAGAGAAGACTCCCAACTCCAAGGACCAGAAAACATTTTCAATGAAATCATAGAAGAAAATTTCCCCAACCTATAGAAAGAGATGCCTATAGACATCAAACAGTTTAGAACAGAAAAATTCCTCCTTCCACATAATAATTGAAACATTAAATGTACAAAACAAAGAAAGAATATCAAAAGCTGCTAGAGAAAAAGGTCAAATAAAATATACAGGTAGACCCATCAGAATCACATCTGAATTCTCTTCATAAACTATAAAAGACAGAAGGGCCTGGGCAAATGTCTTGCAGACCCTAAGATGCCACAGATGTCAGCCCAGACTACTATACCAGCAAAACTTTCAATCACCATAAATGGAGAAAACAAGATATTCCACAACAAAACCAAATTTAAACAATATCTATCCACAAATCCAGATCTAAAGAAGATCTTAGAAGGAAAACTCCAACCTAAGGAAGAAAACTACACCCAAGAAAACACAGGAAACAAATAATCGCACTGCAGAAAAACTAAAAGAAAAGAAACACACAAACACACTACCACAACCTACATCAAAATAACAGGTAGTAACAATCATTAGTCATTAGTATCCCTCAACATCAATAGATTCAACTCTCCAATAAAAAGACACAGGCTTACAGAATGGATCCCTAAACAAGACTCACCATTCTGCTGTATATAAGAAATGCACCTCAGCAACAAAGAAGACTTTACTTATGGAGATGGGTAGATAGTAGAATGTTAAAGTCAGGTGCCAAATACATATGGACTGGACATTGGGAATGTATGCTAAGCCATATAACTCTCATAATTGTGGCCTATTTATTTCTGTTGTTTTGTATTGCATTTATTGTTATAAGAGAAAGAACCATTTGTTGGACTGAAAGGGGGGAGCTGTTGAGGGTAAAAAGATACACTTTAAACTAAAAAAAAAAAGGGTAGAGAATGGGGGTTGAGGGGGAAGAGGGTGGAAGGGTGGGACTGGAGGGGGGAGTAGGGAGGGGATTGTGATTGAGATGTAACTTGAAGAAATAAAAAATAAATTATAAAAAAATAAAAAATAAAGGGCTGGAAAAAGGTTTTCCAAGGAAACAGATCCAAGAGGCAAGCTGGAGTAGCCATCTTAGTATCAAATAAAATAGACTTTCAACCAAAATTAATCAAAAAGATAGGGAAGGACACCACATACTCATCAAAGGAAAAATCCAAGAAGATGGCATTGCAATAGTGAACATGTATACTCCAAACAAAAGGGCACCCACATTTGAAAAAAATAATAATTACTAAAGCTTAAACCACACATTGATCCTCACACATTAATAGTGGGAGAGTTCAACACCCCACTCACACCAATGGACAAGTCATAGAGACAAAAACCAAACAGAGAAATAATGAAATAATAGAGGTCATGAACCAAATGGACCTAACAGATATGTTTCACCCATTCTGTAATGGTGAAAAATTATACCTTCTTCTCAGCACCTCATGGAATCTTCTCCAAAATTGACCATATAGTCAGTCACAAAGCAAGCCTCAACAGATACAAGGAAATTGATATAACTCCTTATATCTTATCAGATCACTATGGATTAAAGCTGGACTTCAATAACAAAAGAAATAACAAAAATCCTACATGTCCATGGAAACTGAACAACTCACTATTCAATGACCACTGGGTCAGGGAACAAATAAAGAAAAAAATCAAAGACTTCATAAAATTCAATGAAAATGAAGGCAAACCATACCCAAACTTACGGAACACAATGAAAGCAATGCTAAGAGGAAAGTTCATAGCACTAAGTGACTTCATAAATAAACTGGAGAGAGCTCATACTAGCAACTTAGCAACACAACTGAAAGTTCCGGGAATAAAAAGAAGCAAACACATTCAAGAGGAACAGATGGCAGGAAATCATCAAACTTAGGGCTGAAATCAATAGCTTAGAAACAAAGAGAACAATACAAAGAATCAATGAAACCAAAAGCTGACTCTTGGAGAAAATCAATAAAATAGCAAACCCTTAGCCAAATTAACTGAAAGGCAGAGAGAAAATATCCAAATCAATAAAATCAGAAATGAAAAGGAGAAAATAACAACAGACACTGAGGAAATCCAAAGAATCATTAGGTCTTACTTCAAAAGCCTGTACTCCACAAAACTGGAAAACAAAATGGACAATTTTCTTGATAGATTGAATGTACTAAGGTTAAATCAAGATCAGGTAAACAAATAGAACAGTCCTATAAACCCTAAGGAAATAGAAGCAATCATTAAAAGTCCCCCCCCCAAAAAAAAGACCAGGAACAGATGGTTTTAGCACAGAATTCTATCAGACCTCCAAAGAAGAGCTACTAGCAATACTCTCCAACTTCTTCCACAAAATAGAAACAGAAGGAACATTGCCAGACTCATTCTATGAGGTCACAGTTATCCTGATACCTACACCACACAAAGACCCAACAAAGAAAGAGAATTTCAGACCAATTTCCCTTATGAACATTGGTGCAAAAATACTCAATAAAATACTTGCAAACCTAATCCAAGAACACAACAGAAATATCATACACCATGATCAAGTAGGCTTCATCCCAGAGATGCCAGGTGGGTCAACATATGAAAATCCATTAATGTAATCCATCATATAAACAAGCTGAAAGAAAAAAAACACATGATCATCTCATTTGATGGGGAAAAAGCATTTGACAAAATCCAACACCCTTTCATGTTAAAGTCTTGGAGAGATCATACATGCAAGACCATACCTAAACATAATAAAGGCAATATACAGCAAGCTAGTAGCCAACATCAAATTAAATGTAGAGAAACTTAAAGCATTTCCACTAAAATCAGAGACAAGGTAAGGCTGTTCACTCTATATCTCTTAAACATAGTACTTGAAGTTCTAGCTAGAGTGATAAGACAACTAAAGGAAATCAAAGGGATACAAATTGGAAAAGAAGTCAAAATATTGCTAGTCACAGATGATATAATAGTATACATAAATGACCCCCAAAATTATACCAGAGAGCTCCTATAGCTAATAAACACCTTCAGTAAAGTTACTGGATAGAAAATTAACTTTAAAAAATCAATAGCCCTTCTTTACAGAAAAGATAAACTGGTTGAGAAAGAAATTAGTAGAACAACACCCTTCACAATAGCTACAAATAATATACCTGAGGGTAACTCTAACCAAACATGTGAAAGACCTGTATGACAAGCACTTCAGGTCCTTTAAGAAAGAAATTGAAGAAGATATCAGAAGATGGAAAGATCTCCCATGCTTATGGATAGGTAGGATCAACTTAATAAAAATGACCTTCCTACCAAAAGTAATATACAGATTCAATGCAATTCCTATCAAAATACCAATGCAATTCTTTACAGACCTTGAAAGAACGATTCTCAGCTTCATATGGAATAACAAAAACCCAGAATAGCTAAATCAATCCTGTAGAATAACAGAACATCTGGAGGTATCACCATCCCTCATTTCAATTACAAAGCAATAGTAATAAAAACAGCATGGTACTGGCTTAAAAATAGACTAGTTGATCAATGTGATCAAATTAAAGATCCAGAAATAAACCCATACACTTTCAGTCATTTGATTTTGACAGGAAGCCAAAACCATACAATGGTAAAAAGAATGCATCTTCAACCAATGGTGCTGATATAACTGGATGTCTGCATGTAGACATGTAAAAGAATGCAAATAGACCCATAATTATCACCCTGCACAAAACTCAAATACAAGTGGATCAAAGACCTCAACATAGAACAGGATGCACTAAATCTAATAGAAGAGAAAGTGGGGAAAAGTCTTGAACTCATTGGTACAGGAGACAACTTTCTGAACAGAACACAAACAGCTCAGGCACTAAGATCAACAATTAATAAATGGAACCTCATGAAACTGAGAAGCTTCTGTAAAGCAAAGGACACTCTTGATAGAACAAAACAGCATCCTACAGATTGGGAAAAGATCTTTACCAACTCCACAACACACAGAGAGCTAATATTCAAAATATATAAAGAACTCACAAATTTAAATACCAATAAACCAAATAACCCAATTAAAATATGGGGTACAAAGTTAAACTGAGAATTCACACAAATGAATCTCTAATGGCCAAGAAACACTTAAAGAAATGCTCAATGTCCTTACTCATCCAAGAAATGCAAATCAAAATGACTCTGAGATTCCATCTTACACCTGTCAGAATAGTTAATATCAAAAACTCAAGTGACAACACATGCTGACAAGGGTGTGGAGAAGGGGAATGCTCATACACTATTAGTGGGAGTGCAAACATGTACAACCACTCTAGAAATCAATCTGACGGTACCTCAGAAAATTGGAAACAATTCTATCTCAAGATCAAGTTATACCACTTTTGGGCATATACCCAAAAGATGCTCCACCATACCATAAGGACACTTGTTCCACTATGTTCATAGCAGCTTTATTCATAATAGCCATAAACTGGAAACAACCCAGGTGTCCCTCAGCCAAAGGATGGATAAAGAAACTATGGCACATTTACACAATGGAATACTACTCAGCTATTAAAAACAATGAAATCATGCAATTTTCAGGCAAATTTATGGAACTAGAAAATGTTATCCTGAGTGAGGTAACCAGACACAGAAAGGCACACATAGTATATACTTACTTATAAGTGGATATTAGCCATATAGTACAGGACAACCATACTACAACCCACAGACCCAACAAAGCCAAATAACAAAGTGAGCCCAAGAGAGGATGCTTGAATTTCACTCAGAAGGGAAATAGAATAGACACTGAAAGTGGATGAAGACAGGAAAATGGGGGAAGAGGGTGTGGGGATGGGAATAAGGGAGGGAATCATGGGTGGGGAGAGAGGGAGTGAGAGATGAGAGAGGGCTGAGAGAAGGAAGGGAAACTGATGGGGGCATCTTTGAAATAAGCTGGAGACCTCTAACAGGGTATGCTCCTGGGAGGATAAGAGGGTGACTCTAGATGAGATTCCTAGCAGTGAGGGACAGGGAGACAGAAGTAGCCACCTCAAAGTCTGACAGGAATCCCAGAGAAGGGAGGTGGACACCAACCCACCCACAAAACCTTCAACCCACAATTTACCCAGTCTATAGGATATACAGGGATAAAGATAGAACAGTGACAGACAGAAGGGCCAATCAATGACCAGCAAAACCTGAGACCCACACAGCGGGAAAGAACCACCTCTCTCACTATTAATGATACTCTGATAAGCTTGCAGACAAGAGCCTAGCATAACAATCCTATGAGAGACTTCACCAAGCATAGAATCAAACAGATGCTGAGACCCACAGTTAAACATTAGGAAGACTGAACCTAGGTACCACACACATGTGCAGCTGATTGGCAGCTCTGTCTCCATGTGAATATCCTAACAAGATGAGAGGGGACTACCTTCTGAAACAGACTCTGTTGCCAGTTTGCAGATCACTGTCCCTTAGCAAGGTTGAAATGTCTGACCTCAATGAAAGAAGTTGCTCTTAGGCCTGATCTGACTCGATGAACTGGAATGGGTTGATATGGGGAGGAGTGGCTCCTCTTTTCTGAGGAGAAGGAGGGAAGGGGTAAGAGGGGGAAGTATGGGACTGAGAGTAAAGGAGGCAGGGGCCCATGATTGGATTGTAAAATGAATTAATAAATAAAAAAATAAAATAATCCAAACAGGAAAAAATAAAAATGAAATAAAGTAAGTAAAAATTTCATGTAACATGACATTCTTATTTACAGTACTAATTAAACTCTCACTATTATTCAAAATTACTGTTCATGTAAACACAGACAAAGAATAAGATTAATCGTATTGTGTGGACATGTCTTGCTCTAAAACCCTTCATTGTAATTAAATAATTAAAAGGAAATAATAGATGTGCTTTATTAAAATTAAAATTGGTATAAGAATGGATAGATCCCATGATACTATTCCACAAAGATTAAGGAAAAAGTTTGAACTAAGTGGTTGAAATTATTATTATTTAAATATTAATAAAACTTATGTGGTAAACATCTAAAATTATTAAATAAAAAACTAATTAAAGCTGTTAGAAATTCAGCAAGATATCTAGTAAAACATTTTATAAAGAAATTGTGTGCACACTTAAATTACAAATGTGCTTTTGACTGTTTAAGAATTATAGAGACTCTTGTCTAAATAGCAAAATATTTATAAAGCATCTCAGAGGAATGTTATTAGGAAAAAGTGTGAAAGATACATAATAAAAGGGCCTGAAGTAAACATGGGGAAACCAGAAGAAAACATCTGTGGAGCTAACTTTACAGGTTTCTTATAAGGCAGGAAACTACATAAATCTAAGCTAAGAGGAGCAAGCAACTGGTGGACTGTGCCACATCAAAATGAAAAAGGTGACACTTTACAGATGATGTTTGACATCAAAGTGTGAAGGTGATTAAAGGAAATGCATGAACATTTCTCAGTATTGAGCAAAGGCTTACTGAGTTCCCTCCTGTCAGAGTCTGAGTGGCACAGCAGTTGATGTCCAGAGCTCTCTCAATTTCTAGGAGAGAACTCAACATGGGTAGAAGTGATATTAGAAACGCCCTATTCTGTGGTCATGAAAGGGAAGTGAAAATAAGATCAGAAAAGCAAATTGGTTAGGCTCATGATTGTGTCATTCCGGACACAGATTGGTCATTTCTCAATCTTTGTTCCTGTATTTGACACTTTGAAGGTCTAGATTCTTCACTGACATGGTGATGGTAGCTTGTCATGATTGTTTGAGATTTAATTGCACAATAAAATGCTCAGTAGAGTGTGCAGAGCACAACACACACTCAGTAAAAGCTGTTATTGGTGTTGGTACTGATAGATTCATAGTTGTACACCACTTCCCAAAGTGGATGTCCATCTGTAGTTTTCAGATGTAAGCTCTTATTGCAAATGTGAGAAAAATTTCTTTTTTTTTTCCTTTATTTTTTATTTCTTCAAGTTACATCTCAATCGCAGTCCCCTCCCTATTCCCCCTCCAGTCCCACCCTCCCACCCTCAACCCCCCATCCTCTTCCCTTTTTTTTTCTTTTAAGTTTAAGGTATATCTTATTTCCCCCTACAGTTTCCCCTTTCAGTCCAACAAATGGCTCTTTCTCTTGTAATAACAAATACAATACAGTACAACAGAGGTAATTAGGCCAAAGTTATGAGGGTTATATGGCTTAACGTACATTCCAAATGACCAGTCCATATGTATTTGGTACCTGACTTTAACATTCTACTATCTAACCATCTCCATGAGTTTAAAGTTCTATATCTGACTCAACATTCATACTAATTGCAACACAATTTTAAAAGTATCTTCTTAGATGTATAACACTCTCTTGACTCCTAAACAACTCAAAATTTAATTATGAGACTTTATCTATCTGTTCTTCAATCACCTCAGAGACCTGAGAGGGATAAATATATCTGATTTTATAGGAAGTACAGGGCCTGCAGCTTCCCAAACTAAGAAATGACATACCAGTGGCTGCCTGGACAGTTCCCATTTTCTCTCCATACATTACAGCATCGCTCTTGAGTTGTTTGGCCCCGCTTCTCTGACAGACATTGATTGTAGAGCAGGGGTTATGAAGGACTTACCTACCCTGTCTTGGCAGAGCTAGGCTGTCGACTTACCTGCTTCCAGGTTTTGTCCTTTTTGGACAGCATTCTGTCTACAGTTGGAGCAAGGGGCTTTTCCTACCAAGAGATAGGCTTGCGACTAATTCAATCATCTCCCACTGGAGATTCTTCGATGCTCATCTTCTACTTGGAGGAGAATAGGGGGTGCTGTCAGGAGTTGATATGTCTTGATATAAAAAAAATCTAAAGTTACGAAAACATCTTTGAATGCCATATTCTGCAGATCTCTTGAGGTTTTTGAAGAGGCCCTATCTATCTCTTATATTAGAGTAAGCAGATGTTGCTTGTCTCTTTGTAGGTTTATTTCTGATTAGCTTAGCAAGTAACTATAATAGGCTGTCATACTACCTAACAGAATGACCAGCTTGCATACCATTAGTTTGCATTTCTTAATTATCCTAAACAGATTATGACAATTAGTAGTAAAAGGCCGAAACATCACATATCATTTTTTCTTTACCTCCTAACCCTTCCATCCCATTTCTCTGGGGTGGGGTGTCCTTATATAACAGTCCCTCATCTCATTTGAGAGGTCGTATGAGGGCCAAGAGCCTCTTCATTCATTGGGGATCTATGAAGCAGTACCATCAGTGAAAAGTGTCTCCTTGCCTGGGAGAGAGAACTACTAAACAAACAAACCAATAAGCATACAATAGATAAAAAAGACTAAAAAACAGAAAAAATATAACTAATATATAAAAAATAAAAATTAAAAATAAGAAGTCTATGTCCAAGTTCCCTTTGGTGTGTTAGTTGCAGTATCGATACCTTCTACTATATAGCTAAAATCCTACTATAAGTGAATAGATGCCATATGTGTCCTTCTGAGTCTGGGTTAGTTCACTCAGGATGAGCTTTTCTAGTTCCATACATTTGGCTGCAAATTGCATAATTTCATTGTTTCTGATAGCTGAGTAATATTCCATTGTGTAGATGTACCACAGTTTTTTAACCCATTCTTCGGTTGAGGGACATCTGGGTTGTTTCCACTTTCTAGCTATTACAAATAAGGCTGCTATAAACATAGAACTCATTGGCACAGGCGACAACTTCCTGAACAGAACACCAACAGCTCAGGACTTGAGATCAACAATCAATAAATGGGACCTCATGAAGCTGAAAAGCTTCTGTAAGGCAAAGGACACTGTCATTCGAACAAAACGGCAGCCTACAGACTGGGAGAAAATCTTCACCAACCCCACATCTGACAGAGGGCTAATATCCAAAATCTACAAAGAACTCAAGAAATTAAATGCCAAGAAACCAAATAATCCAATCAAAAAATAGGGGACAGAGCTGAATAGAGAATTCACAAAGGAGGAATCCCTAATGGCTGAGAGACACTTGAAGAAATGCTCAACATCCTTAATCATCAGAGAAATGGAACTCAAGACGACTCTGAGATTCTATCTCACACCTGTCAGAATGGCTAGGATCAAAAACTCAAATGACAGCACATGCTGACGAGGGTGTGGAGAAAGGGGAACCTTCCTCCATTGCTGGTGGGAGTGCAGGCTTGTGCAACCACTATGGAGGTCAGTCTGGCGATATCTTAGAAAACTTGGAATAGCTCTGCCTCAGGACCCAGCCATACCACTTCTGGGTATACACCCAAATGACTCCTCACGGAATCGTGAGACAAATTTCTAAACTTCATTCTCCTTCTCTGTCTACAGATAAATGGAACCTGCCATCCTTGAGTGGCTTCTCTGATTCTAACCTATCCATTAGAAATGTATGTTCCACTGGTCATTAAAGCATAACATTTTAAATTCAAGTTACATTCTGAATTTGTGGGAAAGTCCACATATGATTGATTCTGTGATTAGTGTAAGAATTTTACAAATCAACTCATAATGTTTAATTTATTTCTAAAGGTTTTTTTTATTAAACTTTTAGAATGAATTTAGCTACTAACATTTTCTTTTTATCTTTGTATATGTGTATGTTTTACGTGAGTGTTCATGTTCATAACTTTGTGCATGCACATGACACAGCATGTGTGAAGGTAAAAGATAACTTCAAGGATTGGTCCTTACCTTCTACTTTTTCCTGCTATAAATGTCAGGCTAGCTGACCCATGAGTCTATGGGACTTTTGCCCCTACTTCTTATCTCACAGCAGGAGCCCTGAGATTACAGAAGGGCTATGGCCATTTTTGCATAGGTTCTGGGGATCCAAATCCAGGTTCTCGTGCTTTTCTAGCAAGTGCTTTGCCCATGGATTTGACAACCAAAATGAAATGTCTTAAACCACAGAGTAAGAAATAGCCTGGAAGTGCTGTGGAATGATGTGCTCTGACTTCAGTGTGGTTAGAAGAATAACTCAACATGACTGAAGAAGAAAAAGAAAGCCCATCAACATTGCAGAAAGTAGAGGATATCTGACAGAAATGTCACAGAAGACAGGAGACATCTGACAGAAAGCCACAGAGGAGAAATCCACCTGGGATCATCTCCACAGGCAGATGCAGCTCTTAGAGTTTTACTGGATACCCAGAGAGACTCTGGAGAGCCTGGAGCAACAGGAGCCAAGCCCAAAGCAAGGATGACACAGGAGCCTCTGAGACAGTCAATTATCATAGAATCATAGCCATTAACGGCTTTAGGCCGTTAGACCTACATCAGTCCAGGAGACTGTAGAAGTGAGTCTCAGCTGATGGAAAAAGCTGAGTTCAAGTTTGGTGGTTAAAACATATTGGCTATAGGATATAGGTATTTTATAGATATTTGTTAAGTATTAATAAATATAAGTGTTTTAAATAAAAAATTTCTGTTACAGCAGATCTTCTCCTCTCCCTTCTCTCCTCCAAATCCAATCCCCTAGTGTCACTCCCAATTCTGTACTACATGCAACAGTCTCACCTTTCACTCTGCCTCCACATCCAGGGGATCAGACAGATCTTCCCCTTCAACCTTCCTTCCCTAGACTCATAGCTTTAACCCAGCCCCCAACTCCAGCAGGCATTCCTGGGGAACTAGCATCCCACTTCAACCAGGGAAGGAGGTTGGATAACTACAGATTTTCATTCTCTTTCCTTTCTGACAAATCCATTCTTCCATTTTCACCCCAGCTCTATAGTGGGCCACCTGCTTCACACACACACACACACAC
>CAJQZJ010000838.1:7136964-7181461 GCA_907164525.1 Lophiomys imhausi | reverse complement strand
CACACACACACACACACACACACACACACACACACACGCACACACACACACACCACACCTCTAGCAGATCACATAGTTCTCCTCCAAACTTTCATCTTCCAACTCATTGCTTTATCTCAGTCCCCAACTCTAGCACATAATCCTTGGGAACTCAAAAGCCACTCTGGCCAAGAAGGCAGATCTTCACCTCTCCCTCCAGTCTTCCAAATCTCATTCCCATCTCTATAGCAGACCACTTGGCGTAGCCTCCCTTGATCCCCTTCTCCAGCTCTGGTGGATCACACAGATCTTTCCCTTCAACATTTCTTTCCCCCAACTCATCACTTCATTCCAGCCTCCAACTCCAGCAAAGTACTCCATGAGAACCTGGCAGACAAGCCTTCTAAAGAAGCAAGTAGGACAGATGCCCAGGTAGGTAAGTTTCAGATCTTCATTCTCCCTCTTCTCCTCTAAATCCAGTCCCTAAATCTCATCCCCAGCTCTGTAACAGACAATCTGCTCTGACATCTCCTCACTTTCTGCTCTCATTCCCAGAAAACTAAGCATACCTGGTAGAGTACCCTGCATACCCCCTCAGATCCCTGTCCTATCTCACCCCCATTCCTAAACGTTAGTTACCAATACATAGAAACATCAATACCCAGAACCCCCAGTAGGCATACATATCAGGATCCCAGAAGAATTCCCTACAAGGCAAAAAAGCTACTACAGCCCCTTAAGAACCAGAAAGGGCAAGAGACAAAGCACTCACAGATCGAAGAAAAGACCAGATATCAGTGCCTTGAATTACAATCTTCTAAAACCCAGCTATCTAGATGCCAACATAAAAACACAATCAAAAACAGTCAGGACAATATGTCTTCACTACAGCCAAGGAACCCTACCACAGTAGGCCCTGAGAATTACAACACAAGACAAAGACTTTAAATTCGCCTTTATGAATCTGACAGAGGTCTTTCAAGAGGAAATAAATAAATAACATAAAGAAATCTATGAAAACACAACCAAATAATGGAAGGAAATGAATAAAACACCTGAAAGTAGAAATAGAGTCAACGAAGAAAATCCAAATTCAGGGAAATCTAGAAATGAAAAATTTAGGGACACAAATAGAAACCACAGAGGCAAACCTTACCAACAGAATACAAGAGATAGAAGACAGAATCTGAGGCACTGAAGACACAATACAAGAAGTTAAAGAAATGAATACCTCAGTCAAAGAAAATGTTAAAGCTAACCCCCCAAGATCCCAACCCACAAAAAGCAAAACAAACAAACACACACACACACAAACCCAGCAAAAATAACAGCAACAAAACTGCTAGCACAAAACATCCAGGAAATCTGGTACAATATGAAAAGACCAAACTTAAGAATAATAGGAGTAGGGAGAAAAAAAAAAGAGAGAAGAAATCCAGGCCAAAGGCCCAGAAAATATTTTCAACAAAATCATAGAAAATATTTTCAACAAAACCTGAAGAAGGAGATGCCTATCAAGGTACAGGAAGCACACATAACACCAAATAGAATGGACCACAAAAAGAAAGCCCCCTTAGCACATAATATTCAAAACACTAAACATACAGAAAAAAGAAAGACTATTGAAAGTTGCAAGGGGAAAAGACCAAGGAAACGGCAGACCTATTAGAATAAGACCTGACTTCTCAATGAAGAGACTAAAAGCCAGAAGGGCCTGGACAGATGTTATACAGACTCTAACAGAGGTCAGCTGTCTTAGGGTTTCTATTGCTGCAATGAAATACCATGACTATAAAACAAGTTGGGGAGAAAGGGTATATTTGGCTTACATTTCCATGTTTCTTTCTGTTCATTATTGAAGGAAGTTAGGACAGGAACTCAAACAGGACAGGAACCTAGAGGTAGGATCTGATGCAGAGGCTGTGAAACAGTGCTGCTTACTGACTTACTTCTGGCTTGCTCAGCCTGCTTTCTTATAGAACCCAGGACCACCAGCCCAGGGATGACACTACTCACTATGGGCTGGATCCTCCCCAATCCATCACTAATTGAGAAAATGCCTTACAGATGGCTCTCATAAAAGCATTTTCTCAACTGAGATTCCTTCCTCCCTGATGAGTCTAGCTTGTGTCAAGTTGACACAAAACCAGCCAGTACACCAGCTTAGTCTAATATACCCAGGAAAACTTCCAATCACAATAGAAGGAGAAAATAAGACATTCCATGATAAAAAACGAAACAAAACAGAATTAAACAATATCAACAAAATGACTTCTACTGACCTTTTGCTATCCTCATAGATCAATGCCTTGCTTCATCATCATCATCATCCACCTGAAGCATATGGAAACAAATACAGAGACCCACAGCCAGACGTTATATGGAGAGAGAGACCTTGGAGCTCTCAGCCATAACAGAGATGTGGCCATGAAACGCCTCCCCTCAGGGCCCAGAGAAAGAAGAAGCAGGAAGAGTATAAGAGCCAGGAGAGATGGTGGACACCAAGAAAACAAGGCCTTCTAAATCAACAGGGTCCATGCACTTATGAACTCACAGAGACTGAGGCAGCATACAGAAGGCCTGCGTGGGTCTGCACCAGATGGGATTCTGGAGCTGAATGGAAAATTAGACATGTGCCCCTATCACTAAAACCCAGAACCACTCCCCAACAACATATGCACTTACAAATGAAACTTTAGTTTTCTCCAAGGGAGTCTCACTGGGGAGACAAATTACACCTAAGGGTAGGCTGCCTGCCCAGCAGCAGATGGGCACCACAAACAAGCAAGCAAACTCAACCGCATTTCTGTAAGGTCCTCGTCTCACAATTTCAAGTTAGGGCTTTTCCTTTTTTTTCCCTCTCTCTCTCTCTTATTTTTTTATTTTTTATTTTATTTATGTGCTTTTTCATCTCTCTTTTTATCCACCCCTTCCCCTTTGCATATATATTATGACTTCCAGTTTAGTTTTTTATGGCTACCTGAGTGTGTAAACAAGTGGGTTTCTGCTTCTTTATCTATTTCTTGTGCCTCTTCTTGGGCTTTTCTCCTTCTGAATGCTTGTTTTGTACTATTCTGATATATACCTGTTTATTTTATTTTAATTATCCCTTAGAAGCCTGTTTGTTTTTTAATGAGAGATAGAAAGGGGGGTGGAATTAGAAGGAAGAAAGATGGGGAGGAACTAGGAGTTTAGGGATGGGAAACCATCATCAGGATATATTATATGAGAAAAAAATCTATTTCCAATAAAGGGAGGTGGAAAAAGAAAAATAAACCAAACCAAGGGCTCACTTCTAGGCTACCTTGAACTCTTTGTTTGCTTTATGTGGTGAAGAGCCATAAATTACCTGTCCTCACAGGCTCAGCTCATCTCTCTGTGATAGCCCTTGTGGAAGTTGTTCTCAGAAGTAGATCAATGCTCTTTGATAGCCTAGAAGCAATTTCCACAAGGTCTGCTTGTCGCCTGCAACAATTGCTCCTCATGTCACATTTACTAATTCTTCCTCTGATCCAGGAGTTTTTCCTGACTGGGGATCCTTGAGCTTAATTCCTGGACACATCTGACTCCTATCTCACAGGTTTTAGTGTCGCATGTGGAGGATTTCCCCTGTCCAGATATTTCTTGTGAGTTTTTCCTTAGTGCACATATCTGCCAACACTTGGAAGCCTAGCATTGCCCAGGTCCACCCAAAAGCACCTGTTCTAGACTGTAGAACTATCTCCTCATGAGTGGACACATGAATATGGCCTCCATGTATATGGAGGCCAGAGGACAACCTCAGGTCTTTCAGGTATTATCAACTTCTTTGAGACAGAGTCTCTCAGTGGCCTAGAGCTTGTCAAGGGGGTTATGCTGGCTGACCAGTGAGCCAAGAGATCTGCCCCTCTCAGCCTCCCCAGCACTGGGATTACAAGCATGTGCCACCATTTCTGGGTTGTTGTTTTTTCCACCTGTTAAACAGAATCTTTTTATTTCTTTTTGTTTGTTTGTTTATTCATTACCTCAGGTTGCATCTCCATCACAGTGTCCTCTTTCCACCCTCCCAGTCCCGCCCTCCCACCTTCTACCCCCTATCCCTTCCATCCCACTCCTCTGGAGTGGAGTGTCCCTACATATCAGTCCCCCGCCCCAGTTCAGCAGTCATATGAGTTCCAAGAGCCTCCTCATACACTGGGGGCCTACAAGGCAGCACCACTAGGGCAAAGTGTCTCATTGACACGTAACAAAGTCTATATGTTCCTGTTCCCTTTGGTGCATTGGTTGTAGTATAGTTATCCTGTACTATATGGATAAAATCCAATTATAAGTGAACAGATGTCATGTGCATCCTTCTGAGTCTGGGTTAGCTCACTCGGGATGAGCTTCTCTAGTTCCATCCATTTGGCTGCAAATTGCATGATTTTGTTGTTTCTGATGGCTGAGTAGTATTCCATTGCATAGATGTACCACAGTTTTTTTTAATCCATTCCTCGATAGAGGGATATCTGGGTTGTTTCCACTTTCTAGCTGTTACAAATAAGGCTGCTATGAATATAGATGAGGAAACATCCTTGTGATTTGGATGCATACCCAGAAGTGGTATGGCTGGGTCTTGAGGTAGAGATATTACAAGTTTTCTAAGATATCGCAAACTGATTTCCATAGTGGTTGCACAAACCTGCACTCCCACCAGCCATGGAGGAGGGTTCCCCTTTCTCCACAACCTCACCAGCATGTGCTGTCATTTGAGTTTTGATCTTAGCCATTCTGACAGTTGTGAGATGGAATCTCAGAGTCATCTTGAGTTACATTTCTCTGATGATTAAGGATGCTGAGCATTTCTTCAAGTGTCTCTCAGCCATTAGGGATTCCTCCTTTGTGAATTCTCTGTTTAGCTCTGTTCCCATTTTTTGATTGGATTATTTGGTTTCTTGACATTTAATTTCTTGAGTTATTTGTAAATTTTGGATATTGTGTAGCCCTTGGCTGGCCTGGAAATCACTATATAGACCCCAAACTGACCTCAAATTCATAGAAATTTTCCTGTCTTTGCCTCCAGAGTGGGATTAAAGAAGGCATGTGCTACTACATCCATAATTTTTTTTTAACATGGGCCCTGGGGACAAGACATATGCTTTCAAGGCAAGCTACTTTTTCTATTAAGCCATCTCCTCAGTCCCCAGTTATGGCTTTGCTCCTCAGATACTATTCTCATTTCCTGTCTGACACCCTGCTAATATCATTTCTTTGTGATTGATGCAGTTGGATGGATAGAAGCAATGTCACCTCTTCCTGACTGGGCCACCTGATGCTGTGTCTTCTCAGGGTGGTATGAAACAATCTGGCTGAAGAATGTTGTTAATCTCTACCCAGGCCTTTGCTGGGTGATAGAGTATAGCCCCAGCTCACCTTGAGCTAAGAGGATTTAACATAAATAAGGAATAAACTTGGTTAGATGGAGCCACTGAGAGTCAAGTGTCATCTATCCATAACTGTTCTGTTAGAGACACTGTTCCTGAGCTCCACTGAGTCTTTTCTGTGGATTCATAGAAACTCATCTTATTCATTTGTTTTTCTATTCTTCCTAGATACACATCCCATTAAGGACAGGTATTACTGGTTTATCAATGATTAATCAAGAATTATCAGAGTCAATGATGGTGCTGAACATTTGCAATAATAGATCATAGTCTGTACCAGATGTGCAATTGTCAGAGAAGGATCAAGAAAGTAGCTATTAATAAAGGATAAAATAGGGCTGGAGAGATTGCTCAGTGGTTAAGAGCCTTGTCTGCTCTTCCAGAGGTCCTGAGTTCAATTCCTGGCAACTACATGGTGGCTCACAACCATCTATAATGTGACCTGATGCCCTCTTCTGGCATGCAGGTGTACATGCAGATAGTATTCATATAGATAAAATAAATAAATAAATCTTTAAAAAAAATAAAGGATAAAATAATGTCAGAGGTCAGTTCCAGCAGTGTGTTCAGTTATCCAGGAGGCAAAATAGGGTCAGCAATGATGTAAATAAGGCACGCACTCATGCACACTTGATGGATGAATCAGGGCTCCAACCAACTCCAACAAATTTATTCTTTCTTTTAGCCTTTTTATACCACCTAAGAGGAAAATTCTCTATGTAAGAAAAAATATTACCTCCATTTGGTTGCAAATTGCATGATTTCCTTGTTTCTAATATCTGAGTAGTATTCAATTGTGTAAGTGTTCTACAGTTTTTTTTTTTTTTAATCCATTCTTCGGTTGAAGGATGTCTGGGTTGTTTCCAGTTTCTAGCTATTACAAATAAAGCTTCTATGAACATAGTTGAGGAGATGTGCTTATGAATTGTTGAGGAATCTTTTGGATATATGCCCAGGAATGGTATGACTGGGTCTTGAGGCAGAGATATTCCAAGTTTTCTAAGATATCGCCAGACTGATTTCTATAGTGGTTGTACAAGTTTGCACTCCCACCAACAATGTGGAACTAGAAAAGCTCATAATTAGTGAGCCAACTCAGACTTAGAAAGATACACATGACATCTATTCACTTATAACTGGATTTTAGCCATATAGTACAAGATAACCATCGTACAATCAACAGACCAAAAGATCAGGAACATGAACTTGGTTACCTGTTAGTGGGACACCCCACCCTAGTGGAACTGCCATGTATGTCTCCTGTGCAAGAAGAAACTCTTAGACCTCATGTGACTAATGAACTGAGGGGGGCTGATACATGGAGGCACCCCACACCAAAGGGATGGGATGGGTGGGAAAGGCGGTAGTGGGTGAAAGGGTGGGACCGGGAGGGGGGGGAGGGAGGGGGTGGTAATGGAGAAGTAACTTGAATAAACAAATAAACAAATAAACAAACAAATAAATAAATAAATAAATAAATAAATAAAAGAAAAAAGATTACCTCAGAGCAGTAAGTGTTACATATTAAACAAAAACAGCCACCACAAAAACATATTCTTTAAAACAGATTAAAATTATTACACAAAAGGAAATTACTACAGGATTATTGATTATATAGTCTTCTTTTGAAACTCATACCTAACCAAACATTTCCCAAACTATCTTCCTCTCCACAAATTCATCACAACTCCAAAGCAATATTTTTTTGTCATTGATTAACAAAGTTCAAGTGAGCCAAGTCTGTAGTAGCAAGTTTTTCCCTATGCTTACCTGATGACAATTCATATTTACAAAAAAACAGATCATCTATCTTATGTCTTATATTTGAAGTCTTGTTCAGAAAAACTGGCTAATCATCTATTCTCTATACTTATATTCCTAATAGAATTATTTACTCTTTGCTCACAACCCTGTCTTTTCATACTGCACACTGATGCCTGTAACCATATCCCTAATATCAAGGAACTCAGACCCAACCTAGAATAGAGATTTTCTTTGGTCGTCTGGCCCCAAGCCTATTTTCTTCTCTAAGGGCAATTATGTGCTTGTCACACATGAAAGCTCACTGTACTCCTTTTCTGAACTATGCTGCCCTCACTGCTCTACAAGGAGGGGGGCACATTTTATTCTTAGTTCTATTTTTGTTATATTTTCCTAATATATTTGTTACATTTGTAATATAACAATATACAATTGTTGCCGGGCATGGTGGTACATGTCTTTAATCCCAGCACTTGGGAGGCAGAGGCAAGGATTGCTGTGAGTTCGAAGCCAGCCTGGGCTACAAACCAAGTCCAAGACAGCCAGGACTACACAGAGAAGTCCTGTCTCAAAACAACATCAACAACACAAACAAACAAAGAACTAACAAAAAAAATAAAACCAATATACAATTGTATATTTAATGTAATTAAACAGTTCTCTAAAGACTAGAATGAGGAAAATATATACCAAGCCCTATGAACAACACGTTACAGCACAGGAAAATTCATATCTCTTCCCCTCTCTCCCTCTCTCATCTCCATACCTAGGTACAATAAACATCCTTGAAGTCACTCACACAACTTTCTGATACCATCTTTTTAGCTCAAATAAAGATATTAATACATGGTGCAAAACATGTGCCTTAATTCTTTATATCCTTGATTGTGTGGCATTTCATCTTTCTGTGTGTCCACATGTACACAGGGTGGATGCACATGCACACACAGAGTGTCATCACATATGCTCAGAGACATTATTGGCTTTTTTTGCAATCCTCATAAATTGCTGCAGTTTTACCAGCAGGTGGTAGCAAAGCATCTTAGTACAGAAAAGCCATTTCTACTTTACTCATAAAAGGGAATAGAAAAAACAGAGGACTGAGTGTTCATATGGATAAGATAGGATACAGTCAGGAGAACCTGTTCATTTTGTCTGAGGTCCAAGGACAATAGTCAACAGAGACTTGTGCTAACACCAGGACAGGGTGAGGAAGGCATGGAGTCTGCTCCTGAGACAACTAAAATTAGGAACATTCATTTTCCCCCAAGAGGAGTCAGAAATGTAAATTCTTACTTACGAATGTTAAAAGGCAGATGGCTATTCTGTTTCCCCTTTTCAGTGAGATTCATGTGTCTTCCCTTAGGCCCTGCTTGTTACTTAGCATCTTTGGGTCTGTGGATTGCAGCATGGTTATCCTGTACTTTATGTCTAATATCTGCTTATAAGTGAGTACATACCATGTTTGCCTTTCTGGGTCTGGGTTATATCTCTCAGGATAATCTAGTTCCATCCACCTGACTGCAATTTTCACAATGTTATTGTTTTTTAATAGCTGAGTAATACTCCATTGTGTAAATGTACCATATTTTCTTTATCCATTCTTCAACTGAGGGACATCTAGACTGTTTCTAGTTTCTGTTTCTGGCTATTACAAAAAAGTTGCTGTGAACATAGTTGAGCAAGTGTCCTCATGGTATGGTGGAGCATTCTTTGGGTATATTCCCAGGAGTGGTATAGCTGGGTCCTGAAGTAGATCTATTTCCAATTTTCTGAGAAACCATCAAATTCATTTCCAAAGTTTGCACTCCCACCAGCAATGAAGGAGTATTTTCCTTGTTCCACATCCTTGACAGCATGAGCTGTCTTAAATGCTTCTCTGGTATTAGAGATTCCTCTATCAAGAATTCTCAGTTTATAAGTCTGGTGATATCTTAGAAAACTTGGAATAGTTCTGCCTCGGGACACAGCCATACTACTTTTGGGTATATATCCAAATGATTCCTCACCAAATCACAAGAAAGTTTCCTCATCTATGTTCATAGCAGCCTTATTTGTAATAGCTAGAAACTGGAAACAGCCCAGATATCCCTCAACTGAGGAATGGATAAAAAAAAACTGTGGTACATCTATACAATGGAATACTATTCAGCCATCAGAAACAATGAAATCATTCAATTTGCAGCCAAATGGATGGAACTAGAGAAACTCATCCTGAGTGAGCTAACCCAGACTCAGAAGGATGCACATGGCATCTATTCATTTATAATCAGATTTTAGCCATATAGTACAGGATAAATATACTACATCCAATGTACCAAAGGGAACATAAACATAGACTTTGTTTCCTTTCAAGTAAGACACTTTGCCCTAATGGTGCTGCCTTGTAGGCCCCCAGTGTATGAGGAGGCTCTTGGCCTTCATATGACTGCTGAACTGGGGCAGGGGGCTGTTATGTAGGGACACTCCACTCCAGAGGAGTGGGGTGGAAGGGATAGGGGGGTAGAGGGTGGGAGGGCAAGACTGGGAGGGGTGGAAAGAGGACACTGTGATGGAGATGTAACCTGAAGTAATAAATAAATGTTTTTTTTTTAAGAATTCTCAATTTAGCTCTGTATCCCATTTTTAATTGGGTCATTTGTTTTGTTGTGTCCAGTTTCTTCAGTTCTGTATATATTTTGGATATCAGCACTCTATAGAATGCAGGGTTGCTGAAGATCTTTTGCCATTCTGTAGGCTGCTGCTTTGTTCTTTCGATGGTGTTCTTTGCCTTACATAAGCTTTTCATTTTCATGAGATCCCATTTATTAATTGTTGATCTTAGTTCCTGAGCTGTTGGTGTTCTGTTCTGGAAGTTGTTTCCTATGCCTGTGTGTTCAAGGTTATTCCCATTTTCTCTTCTATCTGGTTCAATATATCTGGTTTTATGTTGAGGTCTTTGATCCACTTGTACTTTAGTTTTGTTACTTTAGTTTTATTTTGTATATTTTATATATACAAAATCCATGATAGATATGGATTTTGTGCATGGATGAGGGGAGGGAACTGGGTTGGGGTGTAAATGGGAACAGGAGGGATTAGGGGAGGACAGAGGGAGAAAGTACTGGGAAAGACAACTGGAATTGGGAAAGGGCACATCTCTAGGTTGAGTCAAAAAAAAAACTAGGGCAAAGGAAACCCCTAGAAATCTATGAGGGTGACCCTAGCTAAGACTCCTAACAACCTGTTCATCTTGAGACACATGCCATGAGAGGGAGTCTGTATTCTGCTACACTTGCAGACGGGAGTCTAGCATAACCATCATCATAGAGGCTTCACCAGCAACTACTGGAAACAGATCCAGACGTCCACGCTCAAATATTAAGTGGAGCTTGGGGACTCCTGTGGAAGAGGGGAAGGAAGGATTGTAGAAGCCAAAAGAGTCAAGAACACCAAAAGTATCAACTATCCTGACCCATAGGGGCCCAGAGAGACTGAACCACCAACCAGGGAGCATGCATTGGACTGACCAAGGCCCTCCACACATATGCAACAGTTGTGTAGCTTGGTGTTCATGTGGGACTCCTAACTGTCAGCAGGAGCTGTCTTAGACTCTGTTGCCAGCCTTTGGGATCCTTTTCTCCTACTGGTCTGCCTTTTATAGCCTCAATAAAAGATGCACCTAGTCTTACCGCAACTTGATATGCCAAGGCTAGTTGCTATCCATGGGAGGCCTTCCCTTTTCTGAAGAGAAAGGGAGGAGTAGTAGATGGGGGGAGGTGGTAGGGGGAAGAACTAGAAGGAGAGGAAGAAGGGGAAACTGTGGTTGGTGGAGATGTCAAATAAATAAATAAACTTTTTTAAAAAGGCAGACCATACTGACCCTTACTTCTGTAACTAGAGGGAGCAGTCACACATGCCTTGTTCTAAGTAGGCAGGGATACGGCAGTTTATAAAAGGAAACAAACACCATGCACCCAAGGGGGAGAAATTACAAAAGAAATAACCAAAATAATGATTTTTCTGTGTCTGTCCATAAACAAAGTTTAATGATTAAGAGACCATGAGATTAAGACTAAAGTAAGGACTCCATTAGAAGCAAGATGTCATTTGAGAATACTACTAGAGAATTTTTTAGAAGAAACTCCTTGGCCTGGTGACAGACTTCTATAATCCCAGCACTTAGAAAGCTGAGGCAGGAGAATTCCTGAAAGTTTGAGGCCAATGTGGGCTGCAGAGACTCAGTCTCAAACAAAACAAGAAAACTGTTGAGGTTATATATGAGTTTTCTTTCTCCTCCCACCATAGAAGGAGAACTCTCCTCAACTCCAATTCTGAGACAGAGGCTACAGTGGGAGTATGTGAGAAGACAGATGTGAGTTTTCGCAGTGTGGGGAACAGCACACTCTGAAGAACAAAAGAAATCAAGACCAGGGCCTTTTACTCTGGTCCACTATTGCTACACACAAGTAAGCACCACCAGAGAAGTTTAACACATGAATTCATATGTAGTCACTGTGGCTCCAAACTCTAAACATGGCTGCATGGGTTCCTAGCTTTGGACCTCACTGGGTTAAGTTCAAGATGCCTGGAGGGCTGAGGTCTAATCTGATGCCAGCCTTGGAAGGTCCGACTTCCAAGATTACACTAAACTAGCAGAATTCTGTTCATTACAGTTGTAGGACAAAAAGCCTTATTTATTTCTAAGGTATTGACAAGAAGTTCTTATAGACAATTTGCTGGAGGTCTCATTCAATTCCTAACAACTGACCACAGATTCTTACTACCCACACAGAGCACTATGATATGACAGACAGGGTCCTCAAACCAGCAAGAGATAGAATGAGACTCTGGTGTGTATGATGTACAACTGTCTCTAATAAAATCATGGAATCACATATGCATAATCACACATATACTAGCACCTTATTCAAATCAAGTGACAGAGGTCTTGCCTCTATCCACAGTGAAAAAGGACTGAACCCTAGGAGCAAGAGGCAGGAGAGCCACCCTAGCATCCACCATAGCTAAGCAAGAAGAGTAGGTTGAAGTTAAGACAATGTCTACTTCTGCATGTGAAAGATCCTACACCTGAGTGGTCTTAGAACTTACTTAAAGAGACCATGAAGGCAGGGCAAGCATATGTTGAAAAGGATAGAGCTGCAACAAGGGATTTTTCTTGCCCAGTGACATGTTTCCCACTAATGAAACCATCTCCAAATGGAGTTTCTTCAATGCTCATCCTCTACTTGGAGTAGAATAGGGGGTGCTGTCGGGAGCTGGCATGTCTCAATATCAAAAAATCTTAAGAAACCTTCTTTAAATGACTAAGATCAAAAGCTCAAAGGATAGTACATGCTGGCAAGGTTGTGGAGAAAGGAGAACACTCCTCCATTGCTGGTGGGAGTGCAAACTTGTACAACCACTATGGAAATCAGAAGGGCGATAACTTAGAAAACTTGGAATAGCTCTACCTCAAGATCCAGCCATACCACTTCTGGGTATACATCCAAATGATTCCTCACCAAACCACAAGGACATTTCCTCATCTATGTTCATAGCAGCCTTATTTGTAATAGCTAGAAACTGGAAACAACCGAGATGTCCCTCAACCAAAGAATAGATTTAAAAAAAAAAAAAAAAAACCCTGTGGTACATTTACACAAAGGAATACTACTCAGCTATCAGAAACAAGGAAATCATGCAATTCACAGCCAAATGGATGGAACTAGAAAAGCTCATCCTGAGTGAGTTAACTCAGACTCAGAAGGATGCACATGACATCTATTCACTTATAATCGGAGTTTAGCTATATAGTACAAGATAACTATACTACAACCAACGCACCAAAAGGAATAGGAACATAGATTTTGTTACCTGTTAATAAGACACTTTGCCCTAGTGGTGCTGCCATGTATGCCCCCAGTATATGCAGAAGCTCTTAGCCCTCATATGACTGCTGAACTGGGGTGGGGGACTGACATCCCACTCCAGAGGAGTGCGATAGAAGGGAGAGGGGGTAGAGGGTGGGAGATGGGACTGGGAGGGGTGGAAAGAGGGCAGGAAAGAGGGCACTGTGATGGAGATGTAACTTAAAATAATAAATAAAACTTAAAAAAAGAAACCTTCTTTGAATGCCTAATTCTACAGATCTCTTGAAGTTTTTCAAGACCACCTAATCTATCTCCATATATTTGGACAAGTATATGTTGCTTGTCTCTTAGCAACTTGATTTCCAGTTAACTTAGAAAAACATCTGTGATAAACTATGCTAGTACCTAACCAAATGACATGTTTGAATGATTATTAGTTTGCATCTCTTAATTATTCTAAACAGTGGGTGACAGTTGCTATCAATGGGCCAAAACTTCACATTGCATTTTTAAGTGTTAAGTAGGTTCAATACCTTAAAAAGGGTTAATCTTAATTTTGTATCAATATACACAGGTCAATACTGATGTAGCCAAATATAGTCTTAATTTTGTATCAATATACAAATACCAATGTAACCAAATATAATCTTAATTTGTATCAATATGCAAAGACATAAGAACATATTCAAAAATCTGTCCCTTTTTCTTTATCATTCCTATATCATGTCTACATCGCATTTTTTTTTAACATCTTAAATTCTGTCCAAAAACAACAAAACTTGGAAGCAGGTATGTTGACAGCCTAGCTCCACCAAGACAGGGTAGGCAAGTCCTTCATAATTCCTGCTTTATAATTAATGTCTGTCAGAGATACTGGGCCAGGAGGCTGAAGATAGATGCTCTAATATATGGAGAGAAACTGGGGACTTGTCCAGGCAGCCAGTTGTCTGTCGTTTCTTAGTTTTGGAAGCTGCTAACTCTCCATTTCTTGTATAATCAGATATATTTATCCTTCTCAGGTCTGTGATGTGGTTGAAGACTAGATAGTTACAGTCTCAGTCTCACAGTTAAATTTTAAGTTGTTTAGGAAATACAAGGATGTTCTAAGAAAATGTTTTTAAGTTGGTAATGCAAGTTAGAATGGAAAATGAGATAGGTATAGAACTTTAAACTCATGGAGGTATATAAATAATAGAATATTAATATCAATTGCCAAATATGTATGGACTGGACATTGGGAATGTATATACCTTATAATTTTCATAATTGTAGCCTAATTATTCAAAAAAAGAATTATGAGTTGTGGGAGAAGGGATAGAGAGTGGGAGGGTGGGGCCAGGAGGGGTGGAGGGTGGGGACTGTGATAGAGAGATAACTTGAAGTAATTAATAGACATTTTTTAAAAAAGAAAATAAAAGGATCGGGCTGGAGATTTTTCCCACTCACACCCAGGAGCTGGACAGAATTCATACAACCAGCTAAATCTCAACAAAATGGTCACTTTCACAAGACCCACATAGTAACACCACCAGTTGATACCCATCAAAGACTACTCTTTCATTGTTGGTGGGAATGTAAACTTGTGCAAGCATTTTGGAAATGCTTAGCAGTTTCTCTTAAAATTGAGATTAGATATACCTCAAGACCCAGCCATACCATTCTTGGGTATATACTCAAAAGATTTTCCACCATACCACTTGATCAACTGTTCATTGTAGCTTTATTTGTAATAGCCAGAAACTGGAAACAACCTAGATGTCCCTCAATCGAAGAATGGATAAAGAAACTGTGGTACACTTACACAATGGAGTATTACTCAGGTATTAAAAACAATGATGTAGAAAAAAATAAACTAATTACGTTAGGTGTCATTTGTAGAAATAATTAATTAAATTATTTAACCAGTATTTACATTATTGTTGCTTGTTCGGGGGCTGTTATTCTTTAAGCAGACATTATAAATGAGCACACAGACACCACGCGGATTTTATCAAGCCTTGACCTGAGTTGTGCAATCCTGGCCCTTCTAAGCTAGCTTTTAATTCTATTACCCAAATATGACACCATATATACATACATCCCCTTGGACTGCCATTCTCCACAATATGCTGATGTTCCTGGCCATGTGGAATGAGATTCTTTTTTCTAACCCATGGTGTGTGCCTCCTTCTTCCTGCTTCTGGCTGGAATGCTTGAACCCTATGTCTAAAGCACAGGCTTCCTGTTCTAATCTCAGGAAGTCCCACCTTTCTCTGTCTTTGCCTAATCTCAGGCCTGAGCATTTTATTTAACCAACCAGAATCAATATAAGTTACAGACAGCAAACAGGACCAATTAACATTTAGAATGCTTAACACTACCCCAACACAATGACATCATGAAACTTGAAGGCAAATGGATAGAACTAGAAAAGATCACCCTGAGTAAGGTAATCAAGACCCAGAAAGACAAATATGATAAATATTCACTCATAACTGGATATTAGCCATAAGATATGGGGTTAACAATGCTACAATCCACAGACCCAAAGGAGCTAAGTAACAAGGAGGGTCCAAGGGGGGACACTTAAATCTTAATGAGAAGGGGAAACAGATTAGACATAAGGGGGAATGGTGGATAGAAGGAAGGAACTGGGTAGGGGAGAGGGTGCGGATGGGAACAGAAGGGATGAGATGGGGAGGATGGAGAGAGAGAGAACTGGGAGAGACAACTGGATGGGGGGGGGCAATCTCTGAGCCAAGCTAGAAACCTAGGACAATGGAAACTCCTAGTAATATATGAGGATGAGCCTAGGTAAGACTCTTAGGAAAGGGGGATATGGAGTCTGAACAGGCCATCTCCTGTAACCAGCCAAGACTTCCAATGGAAGAACTCGGACACTAACCTGGCCACAAAATGTTAGACCCACAATATGTCTTGCCTACAAGATGTGCAGGGGTAAAAGATGGAGCAGAATTTGAGAGGGTCCAGCTTGAGACCCATGCAATGAGGGAGAGCCCACCCCTGACACTGTTAATGATATTCTGCTATACTTGCAGACAGGAACTGAGCATAAATGTCATCAGAGAGGCTTCATCTAGCAACTGACGGAAACTGATGCAGAGACCCTCAGACAAACATTAAAGGGAGCTTGGAGAATCCTGTGGAAGAGAGGGAGGAAGGATTGAAAGAGCCAGAGGTGTCAAGGACACCACAAGAGAACCTACAGAATCAACTAACCTGAGTCCATCGTGGCTTAACAAAGACTGAACTGCCAACCAGAGAGCATGAATGGGATGGACCTAGGCCCTTTGAACATTTGTAGCAGTTGTGCAGCTGGATCTTCATGTGGGACTCCTAAACCAGGAGCAAGGCTATCTCTGAGTACATGGCCTGTCTTTGGATCCTCTTTCCCTAACTGCCTTGTCTAGCCTCAATAGAGGAAGATGTGCCTAATCTTATGGTAACTTGATATGACAAGATTAGTGGATATCCATGGGAGGCCTCCCCTTTTCTGAGGAGAAGGGGAGGGGAGAGTAGGTAGGAGAAGGAAGGGGAGGTGAGAGAGAGATGGGACTGGGAGAGGAGGGAGGGGAAACTGCGATCAGGATGTAAAGTAAATAAATAACTTAATCAATAAAAAAATCCTACCATTCTGTGTAAACAAAACAAAACAAAAAAATACCCTAAACATAATAACTATATGTAAGTAAATATATATTGATATATATCTATATATCTTTTAAAAAACTGGAAAACATAGCCACAATTCATTATTTATTTTTATACTATTAAGGGATACTGTTAAACAATAACATTTTTCCTAAAAGAAGAAATCTCCATTTGTAAAAGGATTTAAGTGTGATTGAACAGTAAAAATCCAAGTTTTGGAGACAGAAGCACTGCGCCCTTCACCTATTCCCTGGTATTTGTACTTTGGCAGTTTGACCTTTCTGCTCCTCAGTTTGAGCACTGAATATTGTCAAATGTGCCCCTGCAAGGCACAATGAAACAAACCAAGTACCTTGCACTGTTCCTGGGACATACCAAATACACCAAAGGTTTAGTTCTCTTATGTTTCATAAACAAGTTCATGAAAAATTCAAGAGAAATAGTGTGCCCAAACATCAACATGCAAAAGTAAGAAACTCAGATAGGAAATATCTGAGATATGTTCATGTATTATGTTTGGCCTTATTAAACTGTTTACCTGGGTGTTTTAGCAGTTGAAATCACAACAAATATAAATTTGAAAGATTAGCCTGAGAAACAAAATACCAAACCATAGGTAGGTGTAATTAATATTTGGTAGAGTATCAGAGCATAATTGTGGGCATGTATATATGTATATATGTGTGTGTATGTATGAATATATGTATGTATGTATTGTGTATATATGTATGAAAACATATTAATACAGATACAGCACTTATTTTGTATGTGCCATCTATCTAATTTTGGGCTTGCTATATGCTTTTTAAGCAATCTGATAATAGAGTAAGTTTTGCAGGTTTCCTCTGTAAGAATCTAGAATTCTTTAGAATTCTCAGATTCTATGACTCAGTGCCTTGGATTCTGTGGTTCTGGTGCTATGTAATTGCTTTGGGCTCATTGCAGAGGACCCCATGTGGCTGTAGGGGAGAAATACATCATGTTTATGGCTACAGTATGCTTTCATTCCTTCTCCTAACAGAGCTCTGCCACTGAATCATGGATTCACCATCTGAGAATAAAAGAAAGACCCATGTCATCACTATTGACCCAGAAGAAACTTTTTTTGACTGCCTTTCCCTACAGACCTCATAACTCTCTGCTGGATTTCCTGAGAGGAGAGCCAAAAGTTTTGGGGGTGAGTTCTGTCTTACTATGCATCATCCCAGAGGGAAGGGAGGGAAGGGAGGGAAGGGAGGGAAGGAAGGAAGGGAGGGAAAGGGAGAGAAGGAAGGGAAGGAAGGGAAGGGAGGGGAGGGAAGAGGAGGGAAAGGGGGGGAATGGGAGGGAAAAGGAGGGAAGGGAGGGAAGGGGAGGGAAAGGAGGGATGGGACTTGACTGTATTTCCAAGTTTGTCTACAGAGGTAGCTTTGTGCATTCAGGGAATGAGTTGGTCTTCCTTCCTCCCTCGCCTTACATTTGCAATGTAGAGTGAATGAAGCTCACAGAGTCTCTACCTTCCTGGAGGAGCTATTCACAACTAATGGTTACTGGGGCTGGGGGTGGGAATCAATAACTTTCTTCAAAAGTATAGCTACTGATAAGTTTTGCCCATGGTCCAATAAATAACCCTATATCCTTCCTTATACAAAAAATTCTAATTAAAGTCAGTGAGTCACCAAAAAGACATGAAAATGAAGGACTAGTTGGAAAGAAGAAAGGGTCAGCATGGATGGGAGGAACATAAGAAAAGGCAATGGGGTAAATGTGTTAAACACATTGTATACGTATATGAAATTTTCAAAAAATAAAAAAGCAGCACATCTAAGTCATTTGCTTGTGCAAGAAAACTGGATCCTCCAGAGAAGAGTGATCATATGCCATTTCCCTGGATGTTGATTAAAACAGAGTAAAAACAGATCTCTTTGAAGTGCAAGGCACCGTTTGTCCTGGGTCCAGATCATATGTTAACTCTCAGTGGTCAATCCAGAAATGGTTCTGAGGTAATGGATTAAGTAACTTTTGGGAAGACTACTCTAATACCTCTCCTAACTCCAGAGATGTCCTTAAAGATGCTTCATGGGGAGCTAGTTCTGATCTTGAATTTCCAACACAGGGGAAGCAGAAAAAGGATGTATTTTTCCACATATCTTCTTGAGGAAGTGGCCCCAGGGTGTGGTAGTACCTCTCACAGAACAAAGAAGTCAGTGAAAATGAGGTAAAACTCCCATCAGTGGAGTCTAGGATGGAAGGAGGCATAACCATGGGCTCAACCAACATGGAATGAAAATATTATTTTTTAATCTTGTCTGCATTGAATGAACACCCTTTCTTCCTGGTGCTTCTTCCCTGCTCCAAAAGCCCACTGGCCTTTTTCCTGCCTACCTCTCTTACACCCAATCTAGTCTCCAGCATTTTATTCAACCAACCAACTCCAAATTAGATAGAGCAAGTCTCACACAACAAAGACAGACATACGTGACAATGTCATCATCATGATAATGGCCTCAGCTAGGCAGCAACCAGATCCTGGGGCCAGTAATTAGCAACAAAATATAAGCAGCTTTCACATCACCCCAAAAAGTTTTCTTGTACCCATTCCACAGACAATACAATAAATAGCTACTTCCTGCTCTTATATTCTCTTAAGCATTTTGTTCACTCTTGGCAGATGATGCTTAAAAGTTTTTGGTGCTCTTGTGTATGGTTCATTGTATACCTACCCGAGGAGATGATTTGAAATACACAGGATGAGTACAGTGTGGTGGCATAAGCATTGTCATCCCAGCTTTGGGAGGTGGAGGCAGGAAGGTCAGGTGATCATGGTCATCTCATGATACATAGTGAGTCTGAGGACAGTTTGAAACACAGGAGACCCTGTCTGAAAAAAAAAAGTGTACAAAGAATATGTATAGATTGTCTACAAATATAACATTTTTAATATAAGTAACTAAAGTGTCCTAGAGTCAAGCCTCCCACCCACTTTCCAATGCAAATCAAGGAATGACCACACTTAACATTAAAATTGTGGAGGCTAATTATGAAGGTGATCCTAAGATGTCAATGAGGTGGGAGAAGAAGGGCTGTAAGGGAAGAGTTTGTGGGGCCTGCCCTTGACAAGTTTCTAATGTAAATTTAATCACACATGAGTTCAAATATATCTCCTACAAGATATGCTAGAGTTCTAGAAGACAGTAAAGGACAAGAGTAAAGGATTGAAATCTCGAGCATGATGGAGAAATGGGAGATGTTTAGATTGGCTTAGTATGCAACCAGAGATGTGTCTGGGGCAGCCCACAGGCCTGGGCTCCAGTCACTTCATGTTCCTTTTTTCCTTCCAGGCTATCCAGATTCTTTTTTCTCTGATCATTGTGGGCCTTGGAGTTATATTAGCACTTAATTTCATCTTTTTCTCAAAAAGAATTCCTCTTGTGATCCTCACGGGGTATCCATTCTGGGGATCATTTATTGTAAGTACCAACTGCTAAGAACTTGTCAGAAATTGCTGTAAAGAATGATGTGAATTGGGTTCAGCTCTATGACAATAAATTTTATAAATGTGTCCCTTCCAGGGTACCAAACCGGCAGGCTACTCCATGGGAAAAGAAACTATTCTATGTTATTACATTGGTCGTTGTCTACAACCCTCATTGTAACAACTGTCCTAGGTAAATTCCAAAGCCCATATAATAGTACATCCTGCAGTGCCAACCTAGGAGATGAAACAGGTAGATATCTTACTTTATCCTGTGCAGATAAGGGAGTCTAAAGATAGGTAACTGGAACACATGCAGCTAGCACTCATGGAATCAGATTCAGTGAGGAGGAAAACTTTAGGATCATTGTAGCTCACCATCTTTCTTAGCCCCAGAGGGGCTTATGACTGTAATTCACAGATAATCACAGAGTCACAAATATTGTTCTTAGTACAATGCTAGTTCCACTGAACCCTTCAGCCTTGGTTCCTAACCCTATGTTGAATGTTTAAGGGTAAACTCATTAGAACACCTCAAATCAAAACATACAAGAGAGCAAGAATGGGATCTGTTTTACTTTCTTTTATATTCTCAGAAATTAAATCATGCTTGAGATGTGAGATGTATGAATGAATGCATGGGCCAATCAATCAATAACTGAAATTGGTAATTAATGAGACTACAGTCTTATGAAAACTGGTACCGTGTTTTGATAAGCATTCCATGCCTTTTCTATAGTTTGTACTTCAAAAACAACTGGTAACAATTTTCACTTCCCCAATAAAATAATGTGATGTGGATTTCAAAACTACACTCACTCTAACATAAAGGACCAAATGGACTCAGTCCATACCTCCAAAATCTCTAACTGAATTCTCAAAGTATGATTTGCAAGATCCACAGGTGTGAATTTTAATAAGGTTTGATTTACTGCTTTTTGAAAAATCCACTCTTCTGGGAAAGACATCCATTGAATGCATAATTCCATCTTCTTGGTAAGGTCCCAGGTCTGTAACTACTGCTGAACAAAACTCTCCCTGAGAAATGTGACAGATGTTTTCACACTTATGCTAAGTGCTCCAAGGAACTGTATGAGGGTTCAGTGGGGCCCTCTTGGCGCCAGGGGCAGAGGTGTGCTTCATCCATGAGTTCATGTCAGCTGAGGTAGAAGAAAGTACACATGTCCTGGCTGTGACAAAAAGCACAAGCTAAGGGTGTGTCATGAGAAACAACAAGTGAGAAAAGTGCAAGGTTATGGCATAAAATGGAGCCACCTACTCTCTGTCTGTTCATTATCTAATGGGCAGTCGAAGTTGATTACAGTTCCTAGCTGCTGTGGAGAGGGCAACAATGAAGATGGGTATGTGTAACTTCAATATAAGAGCAAGTGTTATCTACTGGTGATTTTTTAAGGAAAGTACTTTTGTTGAAAGAACCGTTCTCATTAGAATATATTATGGGGTTTTTTACATTTTAATTTAATTTATTTATTTTACATTCCAATTGCAACCCTCCTCCCTCTTCTCCTCCCAGTCCCACCCTCCCACCCACTTCCCCTATTCCTCCCCCACCTGGTGCCAACGCATACTGGCACATCAAATCCGAAATGCATCAAGACTAAGTGCCTCCTCTTCCACTGAGGCAAGATAAAGCAGTTCTGTTACCGAACTTTTAAAAATTATTAATATTTATTAACTAACAATATTCAATTATAACAAATACCAACAATTTCTTAACTATTAACCCTACAAATTCCTACAATCCCTTTAACCTATCCGCTAAACCCACTGATAACTATTTTCCTAACCTTTTAGAAGGATACAGTCTCTGGGGCAGGTCATCAGGAACACAGTCTCTGTGGTAGATTCTTTAACGCACTTAGCAGTCCTTTTTCTGGAATATCTCAGATGCAGGTTCGTCAGGGTAAATTGGTTATTGCAGTCTCACCTTAAATAAGGCTTAATGTTTTCTTCTCTCTGGGAGACCCCAGCCCCTTTGCATCAGCAACTCTGCTGCTCTGCCTCAGAGTCCTTAAAGCCAGGCACAGTTTCCTTTAGGCCACTGTTCAGACAGATCAAACCCCTCTAGGCAAAAGCTGAGCCACAGGGTTTAGTCCTTGGCCTTTTGGTGTCTTGCTCAGGCTTTCTTTGCTCGCCAGCTTCTTTCTGCCTCAGGGAGATATGGCCATCAAACGATGGCCAGCACTTTTTTTCAGCAGGTCTCTTGGAGCTCTCTAGCATGTGGGCCTCTCTTCATGGGGTTCCTTGCACTGTCCTTAAATAGGAGGAACTATGTTTCAGCTTAATTTGGGCTCCGCCCACTTAGCAGCTGAAAACAAGGCCAGGCCAGATACTTTGTTTCTTAAGTCCATTAAGTCTTTCCTGTTTTTCCTGACTTCAACCTTGTTTTTCCACAAGCTGATAAACTAATCGCTCACATCCAAGTTGATCTTCATGCCCCGAATTGAGAGACTGTATCAGAAACCCCTATATATTTTCTAAATCTAATTTAATTATTCTAACTCCCTACACAGTTCTACTGGGAAAATGAACTCCCAGAGGGAAGCAACAGCATCTAAGTCTGAAATAGACCCCATTTCAATTGTTAGGAGAACCACTTGTGGACCAAGCAGTCCGTCAGCTTCATAGGTGTAGTAGGTCTAAGACCAGTCCATGAAAGATCTTCGGTTGGTGGTTCAGTCTCTGTGAGCTCCCCTGTATCAGAGTTAATTGGCTATGTGAGTCTTCTGATAGTGTCCTTAATCTTTCCTGCTTCCTCTGACCTTCCCCTAACTTTTCCTCAAGACTCCTGAATTTTTACTTAACGCTTGGGTGTAGATCTCTGCATCTATTTCCATAATCTGCTGAATAAAGTTTTCAAATGGCAGTTATGTTGGGTTCCAGGCCAAATCCCCTTTTCCATCCACTTCCAATGTATATTTTATCTCCTCTACTTAAAAGGGTTCAAGCCTCATTCCTTGAGCCCTCCTTATTACTCAAGTTTCTTTGGGTCTGTGGATTGTAGAATGGTTATCCTGTACATATTGGCTAATATCTGCTTGTGAATAAGTATGTCTTTTTGGGTCTGCATTAGCTCACTCAGGATGATCTTTTTGGTTCCATCCATTTGCCTGCAAATTTCATGATATCCTTGTTTCTGATAGTGGAGTAATATTCCATTGTGTAAAGAGATGGCTCAGCCATTAAAGGCTAGGCTCACAACCAAACATATTATGGGGTTTTAAGGGAGAAATTAACTCAAGGATGACAGGCATCCTGGGAAAATCAATTGGGAAAAAGTTGCAATTACCCAGAAAAGGAAGGTGATAGTATGAGTCTCCAAGAGAAGAAAAGCTTTGAGAGTGACTTGGAGGTAAATGGGCCAGGTGAAGCAGAGGAAGATACAACAGTAACTTCCCACTCTCTGTACTGCAGCATAAGGATTTTAGGTTCTAAGACCCAAATTAGTTACCACTACCAACTCCTATAGATGGAATTAAAACAGGGAACTTCCTCCCTAACACTTAGGTTCAAAAGACTAGATGTTCCGGGAGGGATGGAGGTGGGGAGCACATTATGGACAGTTTGAAAACCCAAAGGAGATTGTGTTGTAGACTGGTTAAATGTACCACCTGTTAACTATTACTCTTGTCTTCTGAACAGTTTTTTCTGACAGGATTTGTCACAATATTCAATGATAAATCAGGACAGATTCTGGTAAGTAAGTCACTTTTACCTTGTTTAAAATCTATTTGCTTTACGACAGCTTTGGCCTTAAGCTTTAGTGTCTCTCAGAAAGCTCTTTATGGATCAAATTTGTGGTTCAGGCCCTATCTATGGATGTTTTTAGCCCTGCATTATTTCCCTTGCTCCTACTTCCCTGGTCAAGTAAAATGAAAGTTACTTGTTGGGAACTATCCTATATTGCTGTCATTAAATGATTTTTAATTGAGAGTAGATTTTTGCTCCTTCTCTTTCCCTGGGGAAATACTTCATGATTTCCAAACATATTTTCTGATTGTCATAACTAGATAGGGTTGCCACTGGCAGCTACAGGGTAAGAGCCAGAGTTGTCTAAGCATTCATTTTCTTTTTAGATTTTTTTTTCTAATTTTTAAAAATATTTTTATTTCTTCAAGTTACAGGTCAATCACAATCCCCTCCTTACTGCCCCCTCTGGTCCCATCCTTCCACCCTCTTCCCCCTCACACCCCCCATCCAATTCAATTCCTTTTTTTTTAAGTTTAAAGTATATCGTTTTCCCCCCCAATAAGTCCCCCTTTCAGTCCAACAAATGTCTCTTTCTCTTATAACAACAAATACAACAGAATAAAAATAATTAGGCCACAATTATGATAATTATAAGGCTTAGCATACATTCCCAATGTCAAGTCCATATGTATTTGGCAACTGACTTTAATGTTCTACTATGCATCCATCTCCATGAGTTTAAAGTTCTATATCCAACTCAGCTTCCATCCTAACTTGCATCACCATCTTAAAAACATCTTCTTAGATCCAGAACACCCTTTTAATTCCTAAACAACTCAAGATTTAACTATGAGACTATAACTACCTAGTCTTCAACCACATCAGAAACCTGAGAAGGATAAATATATCTGATTGTACAGGAAGTGAAGGGCCAGTAGCTTCCAAAACTAAGAAATGACATACAACTGGCCGCCTGGACAGTTCCCAATTTCTCTCCATACATTACAGCATCAATCTTCAGCCTTTTGGCTCCGTCTCTCTGACAGACATTGATTGTAGAGCAGAAATTATGAAGGACTTGCCTACCCTGTCTTGGCAGAGCTAGGCTGTCAACTTACCTGCTTCCAAGTTTTGTCCTTTTTGGACAGCAGTCTGTTTACAGTTGAAGCAAGGGATTTCTCTTGCCAAGTGACAGGCTTGCCACTAATGCAACCATCTCCAGCTGGAGGGAGGGAGGGAAGGAGAGAAGAAAGGAGGGAGGGAGGGAGGGGAAGAGGGAGGAAACTATGTTCTAGAAGTAACTTGAGAAAACATTATTTTTAAAAAAAATAATGAGTAAATAAGCTTAAAAATAAAATATAAAATTTTCAAATTATTTTTATTTTATGTGTAGGAATGCTTTTCCTGTTCATATGTATGTGTCCTATATGCATTTAATAATAAGAAGCCATGAATTTGAGGACTGAGAGGGGAAGACAGGAGAACTGGGAGTGAGAAAGTAAATTATGTAAATGTAATACTCACATAGGAAATTCTAAAAAAAGGAAATACTTTTTAAAATTAAAGGAAATTAAGAGGAGCTGTCAACTTTTTTGCCTCCCATATTGAAGCACTGAGATTAAAAAGGGGATATCTTTAATCCCTAGTGCAAATTTAACTATCTTTAACCATATTAATGGTTTTGTTAGCCATCGTTTGAAGCTTCCTATAAGTGAGCCATGTGATGGTAGGCTGCCAATTTCCACATGAGTCTCTATATATCTGGGGCCTAATGTGGTAATGATACATATTTAGTATACACTAGACTTTTAGGAAATAAATGAATATACTACACTAGAGTCATTCTCATTTTCAAAGGGAGAAACTGAAACTCAGACAGATTAAATAGTTGGTACAAGTTCTAATATTAACAGAACTCAAAATCAAGTCTGATTTCCAAGTTGACATCCTTTTCAACACACCAGATATTTCCAGGTTTTTAAAGATGGTTTGCTGTTGAGATGACATGAAAATTTTCAGTGGCATTGGCCACAAGGTACTGTTGACCCGTTCTACAGATTGCTTTGCCTTCTGACTTTGACCAGTCAGAACTAAAGTTGTTAAGCCTTCCAATCACAAGGACTTGATGAGGAACCTAGAACTAAAAGAGTTCTGAGAATTTCTTACTAGGTTTTTTTTACTTTGGTTTTTATTTGCTTTACCATGTTTTAAATCTATTTTCCAGAGATTAGGAGTTACAACCATGAATATCCTCAGCTCGCTGACTGCATTAGTTGGGATTGCTTTGATCCTCATCAGCTTTACACAGCAGCACAAATTCTGCCAGATGCCCTCCATCGAAGGAACATGTGTTGTAGGCAGAACACTTCTCCTTGTGAGTGATCTGGTTCTGTACAAGGAGTCTGAGTAGCCTTAGCCAAGCTGTGTCCATGACACAATGATTAATTGATTTTTATTCCTTCACATATTGTGAAGTGACATTTCAGGTGGTTCTGGAAACATAGTCTCTTGGTTTTTAACCCTACTTTTAGCTCCTGGGAACTTGTGACCTTGGCTTAGCATGGTATGGTCTCCACATCTTGGTTTTCCTCATGTAAAAAATTTAAGATATTAATATAACAGCTGCCTCATTGAGCTATGCTAAGGATTATTTCAAATAATACATGGAAAGTATAAATATTCAATAGCTTTAGCTATTATAACTATTATTACATCAATTTTATTAAATTTTACATTTTTGCTGATCAAAACGTTGCTCTATTGGCATGAAGCAAAATACAATAATTAAGTACTTAAGTGAAGTGTTTCGATAATTTTAAAACACAAACCATTTTATATAATTATATAATTTGACTCAGTAGGATAAATGATATATTCCTTTACCAGGAAATATAATTACACATAAAGCTTTAATTTTATTTACTTGTTTTCATATGTGTGGGTGTTTTGCCTGAATATGGGACTGTGTACCACATGCATACCTGGTGTTCTCTGAGGCCATAAGATAGCAATGAAAGCTCTGGGACTGTAATGACAGATGTTTCCAAGCCACCATGTGGGTGCTGGGAATTGAACTCAGGTCCTCTAGGAGAAAGCCAGTATTCAAAATTGCTGAGTCATCTCTTTCAGCCCCCAATTATACTTAAGATTTTAAGAGTCTATCGTGCAAGTAATACATGACACTGTAATTATTTTTATTCATTTTACACTTATTTACTTGAGGTGTGTGTGGTTCACAATGCCATAGCTTACATGTGGACATCAGAGAAAAACTTGCAGGAATTAGTTCTCATGTTGTCAGGCTTGATAGCAAGTGCTGAGACCTGCTGAGTCATCAAGACAGCCCTAAGATCATTTTCAATCACGTCAAAGATTCCAACAGATCTTTTCCTATGATCTCAAAGCAAACTTTGAATTTTTAATCTATTTATAATAGTGACATCTTGATCCTTGGATCTTGGATCCTTGAGACTTGGATCCTATAATTTGATAATTTGAACCAATAAGGACAAAAGTGAAGTAGAATCATGTGAAATTATCTCCCATGATTTAATCCCTGTAATCACCTGTTGAAGTGAACGAAAGTACCTTCTTGTGTATGCTGAGATAAATTCCAGAATTAGACTTGGGTTCCTAAGAAAAGTCAGAAAACAATTATAAAGGAATAAAGTTCTGCTCTACTATGTCTAAGTGTGTATGGTGGAAGTTTCACAAGGATTGGGGCCAATTCTCTCTGCTGGAAGGCAGAAGCCAGTGAATTTCACACAGGAAGATGTGTACACACTTCAGCTTTAACAACAAAGGAATTACCTAAGCTTCTGCGTGTGTTCAAAGGAAACTGAGATTCAGGGAGCTTTAATCACTTTTCCAGTATAAATGTGACCTTGGGCTCAATTTTACACTTAGCTTTTGCTGCCTCTAGTATGTAAGGGTTTTGGTTTGTTTCTTGGGTATTTTTTGTTGCTGTTGTTGTTGCTTTTGTTTTTTTGTTTTGTTTTGTTTTTTTCGAGACAGGGTTTCTCTGTGTAACAGTCTGGCTGTTCTGGACTCGCTGTGTAGACCAGGCTGGCCTCGAACTCACAGAGATCCGCCTGCCTCTGCCTCCCAAGTGCTGGGATTAAAGGCGTGCTCCACCACCGCTCGGCCCTTGTTTTTGTTTTTTTGTAATACCACACTGCACCATCCTGCCTCTCAATTAAAACATTGCCTTAAAGTAGTGCCTGCAAATGCCATTCTGTGTACTAGATCCATTTTGAAGGTTAGTTTTATTTGACTCACATTTTTTGTTTCAAAAAAATGTGCATATCCAGCTTCCTTGGGGAAGAAAAAGCAAGCATTGGGTTACTGTATTCCCACATAGAAACAATTTAATTATAATAAATGGGAGATGCTTATAGGAATGATACTACTCTCTACTGTCCTCCTTCTTGTTTCACTCTAGAGGCTATCTTAACCCTACTAACATTGGAGTTTGTTATCCACTCCTTACCAGAAAGGCAAGAAAATGATGCAATGTTAATAGCTACAGAACAACATGAATATGAATTTTCATAAACTTGGTCATGGGGTGTAAAGTGTTCTCAGCATCTGTCTTTAAAGCGATGCCATTTTTGTTCCAAATATGATCTCTTTCTCCTCCTTATTTGCAGGGAATTTTATCAATCTTATTAATCGTCACCATAGCAGAGCTCAGCATCTCTGTGACTATTGCATCCTTAAGAAGCAGGTGCTGGACAAGTTCAAGAAAGGTGCGCCCAAAGTTGTCATGAGGACTGAGTCTGTGTGTGTGTGTGTGTGTGTGTGTGTGTGTGTGTGTGCGTGCGTGCGTGCGTGCGTGCGTGCGTGCGTGCGTGTGTTTGCATGACTTGGGGGTGGGCAAGTATCCTCCTGCTACAGAGTATGGAGGTCAAAGGACAACCTCAGGTGTTGGTCCTCACCTTCTACCTTGTTTTGAGAAAAAGTCTCTCCTGATAGTCACTACTGCAAACTCCAAGCCAGCTTGCCCACAAACTTCTAGTGACCCTGATTTTCTTGTCTCCTTCCACCACCTCCCTCTGAGGGTACAGATAGCACAGAGGTTGGTACTATTGCATCCCCACCGAGGTCATCACACCACGTTGACTTGTGTTAGTGTGCAGAAGCAATACACTCAGCTACCACACTCAAACTCCTGATTTTAGGAAGTTCAGAGGGGGCTGAGCTTAAGATTGATGCTCACTCTACTTTTTGAGGTAACTTGATTTCCTTTCTTGTCCTAGCTACTGTCCTCAGTCATCTCTGTTCACATATAATTCTTTATCTTCCTGAAGAAAATTGGAAATAGAGGACTTTGTAGAAAACCCATAGTACTACTATAACCTGGGGAACTCATACCTTTACTGATTGTTTATAATGTTAAACATTATAACCACTGGGTGCCAACTTAATTAATAACCATGTTATGCTATATCAACACTCTCCTTTTTTTAACATCAGAATGAACTAAGGCCTAACAGAGGTTAATTAACATCTCCAGTAGAACACCAGGGCTCTGACTTGTGTGGTGCAACTCCTTACCTTTCTTTCTGAGTTACACCAGTCCAGACTGTGCTGGGTGGAGTGATTGACTGCTTGCTTCCTTGCTTTAAACACTCAAATGTACCCATTCTGAATAGGTCATGCAGTATGTTTTGACAAATTATACACATCTATTTATCTACCCTCACAACAAAGGCATAGTTCTTTCCCACCATCCCAAAGGTTCATTTGGATTTTCCTGATGTTGATGTGCCTGTTTGCAGAGACAGATCTTTGAACAAGAGCTTTTTACAGGCTCATGCCTGTTTCTTAATTAGGTTGTTCATTTATTGTTATTTTTGTTCTTTAATTGTAGTATTTTCATATATATAGTTTGGTAATTTCTTATTAGACATATGGTCTGTAAAGATTTCATCCTACACTGACTCTTCAGATTATTATTATTATTATTATTATATTCTGGACAGTATCATCAGTGTATAAAAGTCGTGTTTCTATTAAATCTGATTTATGTATTCTTTCTTTTGTTATTACATGCTTGAGTATATGTGTGATATTGTGTGTGTGGTCTGTACACATGTGTGTACATGTGCATGTGCATATATACATATTGTGTGTGCTCAAGGTCAACGTGGTGTGTCTTTCCTTAGTTGGGCCAGTCTTTATTTGTTTTTGAGACAGGTCCTCTCGCTGGACCTGGGGTTCATAGGTCTGGCTAGCCCAACTCCATGCTCCCAAGGATAGGGTAACAAGAGTGGACTGCCATGCTTTGCTTTTCACATGGCTTCTGGACATCTGGACTCAGATCCCCATGCTTGTGTGGCAGGCACTCCATCAAATGAGTCCTCTCCCCAGCTCTCTTTTGTTGTCCACTCCTTACCAGAAAGGCAAGAAAATGATGCAATGTTACTAGCTACAGAACAACATGAATATGAATTTTCATAAACTTGGTCATGGGGTGTAAAGTGTTCTCAGCATCTGTCTTTAAAGCGATGCCATTTTTGTTCCAAATATGATCTCTTTCTCCTCTTTATTTGCAGGGAATTTTATCAATCTTATTAATCGTTACTCAAAAATGATTAAAAAAAGTTACTCAAGGTCATAAGGCTTGCAGTGGTAGGTCCGCATCAACATCCAGTCTGTCTCCACAGCCTGAGAGGTCTCACTACTTATCGAACAACATCTATTTCTCAAGCTCTTTTTGAGTCTCTGAATGAACCCTTTACACCCTTCAAACTTAAGTCATTAAAATGTTGACAGAAATAATATTTTCCTAGAAACAACTATATTTTCCAAAGTAGTGTGGGGATTGGCACTGCTTTTATTTCCAAACCCCTTAAAGAAATAAATCACAGACATGGTTGCACATTTACATTATCTGAGGAACTCCCAGAATCCCCAGTGCACCATGAACACATGTCAATTACATCAGAGTGTGGTGGGAGCCACACACTTGATCGGTTTTCAAAGATCCACAGGCGGTTCCAATGCAGAGGGTGTCTGCAAGAGACTGCTTTAAGACAGCATAGTGGAAAGCAGGGGCATCCATAGTGGCGCTCTGGGTGATTCTTGCCTCCAGTCAGTGTATCATGGCTCAAGCTCTGTAATGTGTGGGATGTACCACTATGATCTAGTGAAAGAGTTCAATAAGATCTTAATGTGGGAACTGGGAAGATGGCTCCAGTTAAGATTAATTCCTGCTTTCTCATAGTTTAGTTCCCAGCCTTCACACTGGACAGAACACAACTGCCTCAAACTCCAGTTTCAGGGTCTCTCATGCCCTCTGCAGGCTCTCATGGTCACCTGCTTACTTTTAGTACACATACACCCATGCAGGCACACACACATACAAATAAATAAAATATAAAACTTTCTAAGGACCTCGTGTTGTTTTTGAAAACACCTTTGAACACGTGGACCCCAAAAAGGTCCTTGAGGGCCTCAGAAGATTTCCAATTCTCACTCTGAGAACCACTGCATGGTACTGACAGGGTATTGCTAAGCACTGGGATGCTTCATATGCCATTTCTACTATCATGGCTGTCCACTGAGGGAGGTGTGCCTTCAGCCACAGACAGGAGAGTGAAAATCAAAGTGGCCAACTTTTCTGAGAGCTCAAAGGGCATCTCATTTGAAAACAAGATTTGAATTAAGATCCCCAACTGCAAATCTCATATTACATGCTGCCTTTTGCATAGGAAGAATCATAGTCTGTTAAATGAATAAACAAGCTGGAAGGAGGAACTGTTTGTTCTAAACTGAAGGAGCCAATGTGTGCTCTAAGCTGGAAGGTGCATGTTTGAAGATGAGAGGCAAGAGACATAAGTTTTTATTTCACATGGAGTGAGGTTCTGGTAAAATAATATTTGTTAACTGAGTAAGTGACGTTCAGATATATGAGGTTTTAGAAGTGTTTAAACATCTGACACATGATGGTCAGGACTTGCGACTTAGACTTACTTAGACTGACTATTAAATGTCATTTTATTATGCACAGCCACATGACTTGAACATTTTTAAACACTACAGGCTTTAAATCTCAGTAACACATAGGCTAAAACTCAACAATACCTACCTAGTGCTATGCTGTGAGCCTTCAGCACTTGGAATTTTAAAGTCACTTGGTAAATGCTGTAGGGCCTTGTTAATGGGATTTTCTTGCTTTTAAGGCATTATTTTATCAGTTTCTAGAAGTGTTTTTGAGGACCAGTGTCTCTATTTCTCTAATCATCAAACAATCAGTTGATACTGTGTGTGTTATCAGACTTTCTACACAGGCAGTATTTGGTACACATGTGGGTATCTGATGATTGTTACTTTCCTGTTAAAAATGTGAAGTATTCCTTCAGAACACAACTACAAAGTTCAAACTTTATGTTTACATTTTAAATATTTAAACTTAAATTGTAGGTACAATATTGGGATCCTTAGGCCTGTAGCCAGATTCAATTTCATTTTGGTACTGAGCCTCAGTTCTCAGGGACCTGATTCTCCCTTACCAATGCTCTCAAACAAAACCCCTCTGGAGGCAGATTATTCTGAGTGCCAGGGCTTTGCTGGACAGTTGACAATGATGCCATCCCTTTACTTCCTAATTCTGAACAACCTGCTGGTCCTCAGCTTCATAGGAGAAAGAGTCGAGCAGAATCATTAAGTCCCATAACATTGCAGAAAGCACAAGATCCAGAAAAGCTTAGCCCTGCTTTTAAAGGAACATAGAGACCAAAGGCTGAGTAAAAAGACACAAATAATCATGATGTAGAATGTATTCTTTAGAAGAAGGAAACACAGTAATGAGAGATAGGGGGTAGGTTATATGTGGATCTTCAAATGCTAACTGGATAAGAGTTGTTATAATTTTGTGTACACTGTCAGACAGCATCTTTTGAAAATTGAAGCCACACGATAATGACAAGAGAATACTTCAAGGAAAAAATTGTTAAATGTGTTATAGCATCAACAAAATGACAAACATAAAACAGGAGAAAGTGGAGAATCAAAGGGAGTGCAGTTGACAAGTCCTAATTGTAGTGGGCATTTGGGCACACTCAGTCCAAATCAGCAAAGACAACTTTAAGATGATCATATCAACTGAATTCGAGTTAGTTTGGGAGAGATTCACACTGGGCCAAGATCATCTCATTGGCTAGAAAAAAACTAGAACAAACAGCCCAAAACTGGAGAAAGATGGGACTTAGATATGAAGGCCAGGTTATATATCACTGGGTCAGGACTCTCAAAGACCTTACCCTGCTCCTACATGCAGTGCATTGAAAGGTGTTTGTGTCCAGCGCACCCACCATGTCTGTATATGAGGTCTCAAAGACATCTACAGTCTGGGCCTGGAGAGCTCTGGTTTGGATATATTCCTAAAGATCTTAGATAAGAAAAGTTATTTCCCAGTGCTACAGTGCTAAGAAGTGGGCCTTAAGTGGTAATTGGTCATAAGGACCCTGTCCTTATAATGCTAATACTGTTTCCATGAAAACTAGCTAGTACCTATACCCAGTCCCCTCCATTAATGTGTACTCTCTTGGTGTTCTGCCTTTCTCCCTGGGATATCAGAGCACACAAGCCCTGTCCAGACTCACTGTAACAAGTCTTTGACACTTATAATTTTATAAGTCTTAAGATATTCTACTGGAGCAGCACAAAACAGACTAAGATGTCATTATATCGAGCACACTGCACAAACATGCAAACCATCACAACTAGAGCCTTGAATGGACTGTGGACCTAGCATTTTCACTCCCCTCCTCGCTACAGCATTTCTGACAGGTGGCTGAAAGTCTATGACCTGAGTTTTCTGAATAACAGTATGTTCTCTACCTAAATAGCAGCTTGTTCCAGTAATAAACTATTTCAGGGATCAAGAGTTTACATTTTTGTTTATGTTCCACCAAAAAAAGCCTCCCCAGAAAAAAACATTCTACTCAGTGATCCTAATTGTGTGGCTCTAAATCATCTTAAATGGAAGAAAGAGAGGAAAAAAGAGAGGAGGGAGAAGGGTGAAATAGCCTCAGATTAGTTAATATAGTTACTGTGTTTCAACAACGTTACCTATCTACAGCTCTGTATCTGCAATGAAATAAAGCAACTGACAATGAAATCAAAAATTAATTAATTAGCCTAACATATGAGCCTAGAGGTCGTATATGGAAGAGAGGAGAATATTCTTGAGAAAAGTCTTTCATTCACCTCCCAAATGTTCAGATTTTCCCCATGCCACCAACTTTCTCCACTTTCCCACTTGTCTCTCTCTCTATGCAGTATTTCTTGGGGCCATATGGCCATGTTCAGTACTAGATCAAGTAGGAAAGTGGAGAAGAAGGGTGGGCTCATATGTAAAAGTTGTTTCATCGCACCCAAAATGGGAGCTGAGTCTTGCCTCACAATTCTGGGTGCATGTTCTATTGAGACAAATTGTATTTCAGGCCATTTCTGCTAAATTTGACATAAGATTTATATGTCCCTTTAGAACTTTAAGTATGAGCAAATAATGGTACTATTTGAAAACCAATGAATACCACACTCCCAAGCGTACCTGTTCAGGGATTCTGAGTCTTTGCATGGGTGCCTCCCTCCACCTACTCGGCCCTAAAAGTGAAGCATGAAGGTAAAGACAGTCCCTAATAGCCCATCTCTGGAGAGTTTCTAGAGCCCTTCTAGCCCTTTGGGACCCACCATCCACACCTGTTTATAGGGTGGGGGCTACAGAAGTTCTTCTAATTACGGTATCGTGAAGCACACCAGGCAGTCCCAAGGGTATTTTTCAAGAAGTGAAACCTCCTAGGAGGGCAGAAACTTTTTTGTATATCCTTTATATTAGAGCAAAGTGATTGGAGCAAATGTCAAGGTAGCAGAAGCTGCTAATTTCCTGTCACCTGGTGTCAACCAGAGGTACCAGCCCCCCTCCTGGACCTGGCCTATCTCACTTATCTTCAAGTACTTGAGATAGGAGAAGAGGCCAGCTGATCTCAGCAGTGAGTGTCCGAACTGGCCCTTGAGCCTTGAGCCTTAGAGACTCAGGTAAGGCATGAGTGTGCTCTGTTATAATGATTGAAAAGAGAGGCTGGATGAGGAGAGGAGCAGTTTTAGAGATGAGGGAGTCAACTTTCAGTGTGGGGTGTCCCTGGTGAGACTTTCAAATGGCAGCGTGATTTAAACTGCCACAATTTCAAGACTGGATGTGCCACCCTCCTTTTAATTGGGCCCCCTCTCAAAAATGACACTATGCAATGGGTGGTGAGTGGATTCTAACATGGAGACAAGGTCTCTGGAATGCTGAGCTCAAACTGTGGCTCCACTACATGAAAGCCACATAACCTTGGGTGAGTTACCAAACCTCTCTGTGCCTCAATTTCCTCATCCATCAAATGGGAGCAATAGCAAGGCCTTCTGCATATGAAGATTAAACCTAAAATAAAGAATCTTTTTAAGATTTCCTGAGGCCAAAATCTAAATAATCCTGGGCGCAAGAATCTAACTAACTCAGCCAAGCCTGGTGGCGCATGCCTTTAATTCCACCACTTGGTAGGCAAAGGCAGATGGATCTCTGTGGGTTCGAGGCCAGCCTGGTCTACAAAGCAATTCCAGGACAACCAGAGCTGTTACACAGAGAAAAACAAAACAAAACAGCAACAAAAAAAAAAGAAAACCTAACTCCATTACTCTTCCTTCGGCTGATTTTGTCTCCAAAGATAAACTTCAATGTAAACTTGCATAGTTGGTGTTAAACCTTAGCATCTAGCATTTTCTATAAGGCACTGGTACACTGAGCACAAATCCTGCTTTCTATCTAAAAGAAGCCAAAGGTGCTAGAGACAGGATAGAGGGATTGAGTTTAATCAGGTTCTAATGTGTTCCTGAACTAAACAAGTAAACAGTAAAATGTGTGTATGTGTGTGTGTGTGAGAGAGAGAGACAGAGACAGAGAGAGAGGAGAGAGAGAGACTGACTTTCCCTGTTTCCCTTATACCGGTTTGGTCAGTTGAAGTGGAGGTTATCATCTTGTGAGTACACAGCACCCTGAGCATTTGTCTGCAAACCTTCCAAAGGAGGAAGCTGAGCTTGGTGACCTGTTTAACACTAGCTCACAGCATCACAGGAGGCAGGTTCCCCGTGTAATCCTGCAGAGTTCCCTGACTAGATTTACACTGTGTTTCAGGAGTTACATGTCACACTAAACTAAAAGTGGCTGGTAGAAAAGCAATAGATGTGAGCAGCTGTTGACTTTGAAACAGTTCTTGCCATCAGGCGAGGAATGGCAGGAGGTAACATGACTGTCCTTTTGTGAAGGTTGACAGAATGTAGAGAGGTGGGGCAGGGAAAGGACTAGCTCCAAGTTTTGAAGATTCAGCAAAGAAGGCAGGAGACATGTCCAGCCATGACACTGGCTCTGAAAGCCATCCAGCACAGGACTGCAATGAAGAGTCAGAAGGGAGTCTCAAGAGAGCAAATAGAATGTGTTAGAGACAGTGAGATAGATTGGTGAGGCTAAAGGAAGAATACAACTTAGCAGAGATTTAAGGTCCTGCCTCTCAGTTGCTTTTGTGGAGGATGCATTAGAAAAATTATTGAAGGAAAACAATAACCACAGCATTTATAACATTTATTTACTTATTTAGGGTGTGTGTGTGTGTGTGTGTGTGTGTGTGTGTGTGTGTGTGTGTGTGTACATATGTGGGAGTCAGAGGACAGTCTGCATGAGTCAGTGCTCTCCGACCATGTGTGTCCTGAGGATGGAGTTTGGGTCATCAGCCTTGGCAATAAGCCATCTGGCTGGCCTGACCCACAATATATTTTTCCCTATGCTATACCGGGAAAGAAAATCATAATAAATCTACAGGTGATACTAGATGCAGGGAAAAGATTCAAATGTAAGAGAGATTACAGAGGTAGGAATGGCATGATTTTGCTATTGCTTGACTATATGAGGGAACTCAGGAACAAGAGCAAAATCTGCCTCCAAGCCTGTCTATGTGTGTGTGTGTTCATACATGCACACATATGTGGAAGACAGAGGTTAACATTACATTCCTTCTTCAGTCACAGGACAGGGTCTTTCACCCAATCTTATAAATTTGGCTAGACTGGCTAGCCCCAGAGATCTGCCTGTTTACTCTTCCTCAGTACTGAAATTACAAGTGCATGCTACTATGGCTGGCATTTAATGTAGACGCTGAAATCCACACTCAGGTCCCTCATGCTTGTGAAATACGACCTGAGCCATCTCACAAGCCCCCCTGGTTCTAACATCTTAAGTCTGAGCAATTGTTAAAATAAAGTGACCTGAGGCACTGCACCCCAAAAGGGCCACAAGCTACAGCACAACCTTTGTACAGAGAAGTATCAGTACAATGGCAGAAATTAGTTGAAGAATACTGGGAACTGTGTGAGAGAGGAGGAAGTTGGATGAAAGGGTAGAAGGCAAAGTTTGAAGAAAGCTGAAATGAAGAAAGGAGAAATGGGGAACGTTGTCATATTTTAAAATAGTAGTTTGGGGACTGGGGAACAAGGTGGAACATTTTGTCCTAATAAGGGCCAGTGATAATAATTATTCCTTGAATATTTATTATCTTCCCAATCACTGCACATCTCCTAATTCTACACAGGTCACAGATACAGAAAGAGCTGGAACTCTTTCTAGTACATAATGCCACGCAGAGAGTGAGAGTGGGTCCCAGGAAAAGGGGATCTCTGGAAAGAACAAGGTCTGGGGGAAGGAAACAGACTGAAGAATTGAGGAGGGGAGAATTGTAAGAAGGCTTACCCACAGCCATAAGCATGTGAGAGAGGGAAGGATACATGCAAAGTTATTTTGAGTGGCAAAGGGGGAAGTTGAAGTTAGGGGCCTCAAGTGTCTCAGTAGATGATGGAGTTATTGGACCTAAAAGTCATTATTTAAAGAAAAACCATAGAAGATGCTGTGAGATCTTCAGAGGATGGACAAAAAACAAAATGGTAGTGCCTCTAAAAGTCAAAAGGGTTTCTGAAAGTTGTAGTGGGTGATGAGATGGGATGGTGTGTGAGCAAGTTAAATCATTTCATTATTAATGCTGATTTTCATATTTGTGAAAATAAAGCCCTATATTGTCACATTTTGACCAGTGTGGTCAATAGCCCTACTAATCTACCAGACAATCTTTGCTGTGAACTGGCATCCTTTGAAGTCATTTTGTATAACTTTCTAATGATAGGCAAAGCTGCAAAAATCTAAGTTTGTGAGAGTTTATGGACCAGTTCTAGGTTTGTGTGTTTCCATTGAATGTAATTTTATTACACAGTCAACCTGCAGTGCCCTCATGTGTATGAGAAAGGGGGAAGAAGAGGGAGATCATTAGAATAAGATGGAAAAATATTGTTTTAATTTATTTAAACTCTTTTATTTTCATCACTAAAATTAGGTCCCTAGAATGAAGGGACTTCTAGCTCATTACATAGTTGAAAAAGATCTTGGGAAAATTAGCTTATATGAACCTCTACTTACACATCCAGTAAAGGAGATAAAATGTCTACTGAGAGAGGAAGATATGAGAAAAGCTGGAAATAAAATAAATTAAATTAAATTTTGAAATTTTATAGTAATATTTAAAAATATTACTATAAAAGCAATATTTTGTTCATAAAATATTATTTTGTAGTATTTATTCAATATTTTCTAGAAAATAGTTCTTACAATGATACTCTTCTAACAGAAAGATAATATGTTCTTCTCTCCATATTGTTACTGCTGGCCTATACAGACACCCCCACGAGACTTTGCCTAAATAAAAGGATTATCTCAGTAACAACACAGACCCAAGAGTTAATGAGCAGCTGGTTACTACGGGGAAATTATAATAATGGTACTACAATTATTACCTTCACCCTGAACAATTAATAGCCTTGCTCTTTAAGTCGCCATCACTAAAACTGGTTCCCTAGAATGAAGGGATTTCTAGCTCATTACATAGTTGAAAAAGATCTTGGGAAAATTAGCTTATATGAACCTCTAATTACACATTCAGTAAAGGAGATAAAATGCCTACTAAGAGAGGAAGGTATGAGAAAAACTGGAAATATCCCTGGGACACAATACGTGTGCAGGTAAAACAACTGTGGTCATACAGTCTAGCCTCGGGATCCACAGAGTGAGGATCAGTGTCAGTTCCCTCAAGTTTGGCTCCTTAAAGCATATGGTGTCTGTGAAAGGATGTCCCATATCCAGAGGCAGGATCCTTATTTGTGACACGAGAAAACAGGTTTCTGAGATTGTTCTAGTTCTCAACCAGAATTCATTTGCTAACTCCTTGATGGGCTGTGTAAATTTTTTTTTTTTTTTTTTTTTTTTTGGTGGTGGTGGTGATCTCGTGGGATGGTGTGTGACATGAAACAGATTCCCCTGGGCCAAGATACAGCTGCAAATTTAGAACAGGAGGGAAATCAAGTGAGAAACTCTTCCCTAAACCCCACATTGCAGACTGATCTTGTTCTGTATTATTTTAAGTCATGAAAAGTTTGCATATTTTGAAGGGAAAGGAAGAGAAACTGAACTGTTCCCCACAGGAGTCCAAGCAGTGAGTCATGGACACTGCAGTTGACAAACAGAGGCTTCTTTTTGGGTCATTAGTAATTATGTAACTTCCAGTGAGTTGCCTAGCCTGTCTGCCCTTGTCCCCTCCTCTGTGAAACAGAGGCAATGATTCATCCTTGTCATTTCTACTGGGCTCAGAAGACATGTCCCAGATGGAATTTCTTTGTAATTATAAAATAGGCAGAAGTGTAAGAGATTCAGCTGCCCAGCCCTCCATGACTTTAGAAAGACTCAGAAGCCTGGGTAGACAGTCTTAATTTCACAGCCTATAATCAGTTGAGACAAGGCCAGATATGTGGCCCTAGATAGGGATATCCAGGGTGAAGGAAAATATCCATAGAGTTCTTATATGTGGTTGGCATAACCAATGGATAAATATTCCAACACAAGACACATGAAGAAATCTGAATGACCTGAACCTGTCAGAGCTGAAAGAAAATGGCTCATCATCCCATCACTTCAAAACCAAGTCATGCACCCTAATAGATGGCACTTGGGGACTACCCTCTTCCCTGTCCTAGGCACATACGTCCACTCGTTTCTTTGGAGAGTTCTATAAGAAGGGCACTATTCTCATTTTATAGATGGATAAAGTAGAAACTACAACTCAAAAGTGTGTAACTAAGAATTGCAGCAAAGCAGCTAATATTTATTCAGATGCAGGTGCTTTGCATACATCTAGCATCCCTTCCGTGTTTATTAAGAAGCTAAAATTCATGAGTGTTAATTTAGATACTGGTCAAGAGGCAACAACATCATTTGTTTCTGGAGAGAGACTACAATAAACAAGTATATAAGGTAATTTACCACAGTAATAATTGAAGTGAGGTAAACAGAATAGAATGTGTTGAGGCAGAGTGCATATACAAGAGCATGCGTGATAGGTTGAGGGTTTAGAGAAAGCCTCTGGGGGTAGCTGGTGTTTAAGCTACACCTGGGTGGGAAAAAAAAAACATGGACACAAACCATCATCTGTCTCCTATAACGAGCTGTGAGACAAGGATGATTAGTATTTCCAGTCTAGAGTTGAAGAACCTGAGGCCCAGAGAACTTGTCCAACACTCAGAGTAATGAGAATTATGCTTAAAATTCTCACTCAGTCTTATTCAGAGGCTGTGAACTTACATGTGATATCAGAAATACTCTTGATGTGATCTGCTAAAAGAGTCAGAAGGCGAGAGAGGGCCTAGTCCATCCCTCCTGACTTTAAGGACACACCTTACCTTAGTCAGGAATGACACCTCTGGGCCACCACATGGTACGGAGACAGATGAACAAGCCAACATAAATATTTTTTGCAGCATTAAATCATAAGAAGAACACCCAAAGAGGGACCAGCTAGTCAGATGCATAGAGCAGGGATGAAGCTCAGTGGTATTTTTCTAACATTCACAAGGCTGTGGGAACAAGCCCAAGCACAGTCAAGATGCATACGGACATATATTTATGGCGTGTTCTAGGGGTATAGCTCACTGGTAGAGTGATTGACTGCACAGTGTTTTCTTGAATGTTAATCCAAACACGATTAGCAGCCATTCTAGCTCAGATTCCTGGGCCTGTGTGTCCTTGCCCAAGACAGCCCCTCCAGATACTTTCCTAGAACATAGTGGTAGACGTTGCCTCATATCTGAAGCTACTAGGAAGAGGCCATGCCTCAGTGGTACCATCAAGGGACTACTAAGAGCAATATTGGATGGTGCCAGAAGTTAAGAATACCAAAGACTATGTCTTTGATCTCACCTTACTGTTTTACTTTCAGGAATTTGAGAACAGAATGACAACACCCAGAAACTCAGTGAGTGGAACTTTCCCAATAGAGCCTAAAAAAGGCCCTCTGGCCATGCAACCTGCGCAAAAAGTAAACCTCAGGAGGACATCTTCACTGGTGGGCCCCACGCAAAGCTTCTTCATGAGGGAATCAAAGGCTTTGGGGGTAAGGCTGCTCTCCGTTCCGCACTCGCTGGCCTGCAGATGCTGATGCTGCAGGCTGTGTGTGCCAGTCAGTCTACCTTGCACAGCCACATCTAAGTGAATGTGTTCTTTATGTCTCAAGCAGTGGGCTAGGCCAGAGGGTAACAGTTACCACCTAGATCACTGCAGGGTGATTTTACATCATCTCTTAGTTTGGAGGTTAAGGATCTTCCATCCTGGCCCATTGTTCAGATTCCAGACATATCTGTCTCTCAGAAGTGCCCTCGGTGGTAGGAGACATAGATCTGAAGGAGAGGGAGGCAACATTCTTGGCAACACTATCTCTCCTTTTAGGATCTCTGCATGGTCTCTAATTGGGTCTCAGGCTTCCCCCCTTGCCTTTGACCTCACGAGTGAGTTCAGTTCACCACCAGTGCCTTTCTTCTCTCCCCAGGCTGTCCAGATCATGAATGGCCTCTTCCATATTTCCCTGGGAGGACTGCTGATGATTCCCACAGGGGTCTTTGCACCCATCTGTATGAGTGTATGGTACCCTCTCTGGGGAGGCGTTATGGTGAGTTAGAATAAACAGCAATCATTTGTGAGATGTTGAAAGAGAAAAATAAAGGCCAAAAATATCTAGATTGTTTCTGTTGAGGAGTGTAATATGGGCAGGAAGAAGGTTATTGGGTCGGAATAGTTAGTAGGAAGAAGGGTAGACTACACCACTAGGCTCCTGCGGTTGAGCGTGACCAGGCTTCCTGTGGATTCAAAGAAAGGAGTTCTGCCAGGTATCCTCAAGGAAGAGTGCACAAAGGAGGGTCTTTCCATAGTCAACCAGTGCAGGCTGTGAGATGTCAGATGTTTGGTGCTTTGGAGGAAAAGGAGGAATGGGCCCATCCTAAGTCCTAAGACATGGGAAACCATGTCCCTACAATTTTGTTAATTAACTATGGCACCTGATGAAATTATTCCCATACCAAATAATCTTTTGAATTTATGAGTTCAGCAACACTCTTTTGGGCTACTTAATGTGCATGTTTCCCAAACTTCTAATTCTGAGGTGACAAGAGGCTAGGTAGTGTTTACTTTCCCAGGACACTTTTCATGACTGTGTCCCTCTAAGAGTGCATCCAGAATTGAAGCTTCCAGAACCAAGGTATATTGGTCATAAGACTTTTCTATACTTTATAGCTTGAATCTTAGGAAAGAAAGTTGGGGAATAATCACTATTACTTCCTATAGCAACCAACATTTTGGTGAAGTGTATCACATCCAAGATAAGTACTGCCTTCTACACATCTTTCAGTGGCATCAAAGCTATTAAATGACTGTGACCCCACAAGAACATTTTCACTAAATACAATCAAGGAGGTGGGCTGGAGAGATGGCTTAGTGGTTAAGAACACCAGCTGCTCTTCCAGAGGATGCAGGTTCAATTCTCAACACTCACATGGTGCTCACAGCCATCTGTAATGCTAGTTCCAGCAGGATCCTGAAACATTCTTCTGGCCTCCTTGACTAGGCATGCTCATGGTGTACAAACATTCAGACAAAACACACACATAAAATAAATAAATTTAAAATTTTTGTTTTAAAAAGGAGAATAAAATGTTTTAATTCACACTAACATTCTTTCCTACCTATGCCTCCCAAACACCAACCCTAATTGTGTTTTTAAAATTAGCAATTAAGTTTAATTGAAGCCTATGTAAATTAAAAAATAATTCATCATGTTACTGGGGGGTGATTTCTTATGTTTCTATTTGAAAACATGGGCCCAGATGGTTCTCAATGACAAGGAAGTGTGACTTCTGTGTCTCTTTTCTTATTCTATTTCTAGCTAATGATCCCTAGTGGTTGAACAGCACAGACCCAGTGTATGAATCTGAATAACAAAGAAATAAAGCCCAAGAAATAATTTAATGTGACAAAATTTCGTGCATAGTTTAATGAAAGACACTGAAAATATAAGTGGTTACTTCCCAACCAGTTATCAGTGAAAAACAGTGACCCTCTCTGTCTCTCCCCTTCCCCTTTTCCTCCCTCCCCCACCTCTCTCTTTGCAGTACATTATCTCGGGATCACTCCTGGCAGCCGCAGCACAGCAAACCTCCAGGAAGAGTTTGGCAAGTGATCATATGTCCTTTCCAACACCTCAGACACATAGCTACTTTCTCAGTTGAAAAAAAGCTCTGGGGAACCTGTAAAAGCTTTGCAATCACAGGCTCTCTCTCTCTCTCTCTCTCTCTCTCTCTCTCTCTCTCTCTCTCTCCCTCTCTCTCTCTGAACAAAGGATCCTGTATCATCCTAGTTGTGATGTGATTTTCTTCATGAAAAAATTCAAAAATGGTATCTGCCTTAAATCTGTCCAGGAGGGAATTAAAGACAGAGCTTGGAAGACTGGACTTAACAATCTTTCAATGCTGAGTTCCTTGTGAAATGACAGACCTGACATATTTTGAAAAAATGGTATTTAGGAAGTAACACACCATGGAGAAAATTTTTCTGATCCATATTGCTCGAGTTGGGTTTCAGCTAAGTCAGAACCCTGATTTTTCCCCCATATGAATGGAACTCAAGGTGCCCCTGAGTTTTCCCCCTATGAATGGAAGTGCTAGTCCTGACATAGAAAATCATTATAAAGATGAAATGGGGTGTTGTGTGTGATAGTGTAGTGGAATCTATAAGGCCTACAGTGGCTTTTCCATAAGGATTCATCTATATACTCTTTAAAAAGGTAACCTACAGAATTCTTGAATCTGGGTGGGAGAAAAGAGCTTAATACCACATTTCTCTCCAGAAATTCCTCTCACATACTAATGCAAGTCACTTTGAGTTGGCAAGGAACTGAGTGGATTCAGATGGTTCCTCTAAAAAAAAAGAAAAAAAAATCAAATTAGGAGAAGAAATAAATCGTTTACAGTATCAAATACAAACTAAATATACCAAATAGACCACATATCCTGAAGTGAAATGTGTGTTTTGTGAAACTTCATCAAGAATGCCACACCATCATGGTGCTTGGCATATGATATGTCAAGTTTTTGTCACCTGTGCAGGAGAGAGCAGTTACCACCATGTCCTCTAGCCTGTGCTACCAAGAGAAATCTGCCCTAATGGTACTGGGGAAGATAGCTGACCGGGGTGATGTCAGTAGCTGACCGGGGTGATGTCAGTGGCT